>UELX01003838.1:0-20994 GCA_900480035.1 Eupelmus urozonus
GTCTTTCTACCTTCGTTTGAATTGGGGGTTGTGTTTGGTGATTTTAAAATTAATTTTGTTATTAAATTATTTGTTGGGGAGAGGAAAAGTTTGTTGGGAAGAATTTTAAGTAATTTTACTATTGTTGAGAAGCTGGCAAAATAAATAAAGAAGAGAATATTTTAAACATTTTAAATGGCATAAAGAACGAAAAAATGGTGCGAATATTACGTGAAAAAGTGGTGTTTAAATTAGATACTTGACTGAGATGAAAAACTTTTTTTAGTAACTGGATGATGGTGCAACTTTTAGTATATAATACACCTACTTTTTTCTCACCATTTCAGATTGTGAAAAGAATACTTTAAGAGATATAAGTATTGTTAATATACTTTTTTATCAAAAATATCTATGAAATCAATAACGTCAGATATTTTTATGTTATAAAATGCTCATGTTTGTTGCATTGCTCTGTTTTATATTCATAGAAGTATTGATCTGCTCCTGTACGACACGTTTGACTGATAGGTTTGAATAACGTATACCGTGAAATGGATAAGTTTTCATTATACTTCAAGAATCATAGATTTTATTAATATCACTATTTAAGAAAATAATAAATTTCTTAAATAGCTTCTTTAATTTTTGCTGTCTGACAGAAAAAGTTTTTTTATTTGCCTCTATTCTATTAACATCCCAAAAAAATTTCTTAATAATTTATTTAAAATGTCATAATTACATTTTTTTGTACTAAAAATGAATCTTTTTAAGTACATTATAGTATAATATGTAGAATAACTTTCTTCTAAAGTACACTTAAGTTCTCTCGCGTGAAACTGCAATGGTATTACAGGAAGAAACAAAAATTGGAGCAGATTAATTTAGGATTTTGCAGAAGTAGAAACTCTCGTGTATAAATAATCAGTTACAAGTTTACAAACTTCAGCTTTGGTATATTCATTCCCGCAGTAAACATTGTATATTATTCAATAAAGATAAACTAAATCTTTAGCATAAAATCTGTAAATCTTTTAAAAAAAATATTAAAATATTAATTTTAATGAAACATTAGCCTATTAAAATTAAGAACGTTAGTTATATTTATTACCATATTCGTAAAAAATGTAATTTTCTTCAAATATTGACAAACTATTTATAATAATAAATGAATAAATAAAATTCATTCAGCATTGCTAATTTAATTTACAATCATTATCCATAATTAATTAAATATGTAAATCATTCGACACTCTCTTAATATTTGAAAATTAAAAATTTTCTAATAATTAAATCTCTATATTATAATTACTAAGTTCATTATAAAACTCTATTAAAATCGATCTCAAACTGACACTTAAGCAATATTTCAAAAAAATCAAACACGTTTAAAACACGATATCAGCGTCAAAAGTTCAGCTCGAAACTCGATTAACACATGCATGCAAAAAGTTCTACGTGCAGGCAACAATGAATTCATCAGTACTTTTCATTCGATTAAGAAGCTCGATAAAATGCTGCCATCATAAATCATTATCCTCGTTTCCTCCTCGAAATAATTAATCAACCCTGGCGCGTTAATAAAAACAATTTATTGAATATATAAAGCGATTTAAAAAGATCGACTATCCCTCGTCACTGGTATTCCCGGTAATCAATGCATATTTAATAAGTACCATTTGAGCTAGACATCCTTACCCTGCCTAACTCTATTCTTAATCTCGCATTAATAATTTCCGCTCACCTCCTTTGCCGTGTCCTGACGACTGCAGTTCTCCAACTTCCTCGTCCCTATACGACGTCTCTGGCAAAACTGACGCGTTCGCCGTGTTCGAGTGGCAACGGCCGTGGATGAACGGTCTATTCTGTTATTTTTGTACGCTGAAACTTTAAGATCGAGTAAAAATTAAACATTTTATTACGTATCAAACTTACATTTAAAAAATAAATGAATGAATTTCACGCAGCTTTATCCTCACTCCAAAACTAAAAAATAAAAATTCAACAATTAACATCTCTCGCAAACGATATTACCTTCAAACTCTCCATCAACCACCTCCCCCACCTGCCACAAAAAACCACAATAAATCCCTTTAAAATCTTCACCAATCAACAAGCCCATCCCCCCTACATCCAAGTCAGCCGTTCGTCAGCCGCCCCCGAGCTCGCCACCCTTCCATTCATTAAATTCGCATCCAACTCCCCCACCGGCAAGTTGTTCGCGTCACGAATACACCTGTTCAGCGCTTGGTTCAACGATGATCGCCGCGACGCGTATGAAAATTCGCCGGAGGGGGGTAATTAAGATGGACGCGCCGACGATGCAATTACTGTCCGAGAGCAATTTACCGGGGATAATTTCGTGATATGCGCTCTCCCTCTCGCTTGCGGACTGGATAATTTCATGATGCGCGCGAGCGTGAACCAGTGGACGCGCGACGAATTCACTGGTGCGTTGCATATGTGCTGAGAGAGAGAGAGAGAGAGCTGTGAATTTGAAAGCGGGGGTGGCTTTGCGGCCTGGCCGAGGCATCCGGCTTTGTGTTTTTCGGCTGCCGTCGCTGCTTTGGTTTGGATGCGATGGGGTTATGCGCTGGAGATGGGTTTTATTTGGGGTTTTGGGGGTGGTGTGTGGGGGAGTGGTTTTGTTGGGAGGAGGGAGGAGGTGTAGGAAAAATTATTGGACTTTTGATTGTGCAGGTGAGGAACGTTTAGAGATGATAGATGCTTGGCAGTATGGTAATTATGTCGAAGTAATTGTTACAGTCGGTTTCTTTGAGGTGGTATCTTATTCTGACTTCTTACTTTTGCTTAATTTGCTTAAAGGATAATCGTTATTTCTCAGATATTAATCAACATTTTTAATAAAATTTTGATGAGTAGAAAAGAATGAAATTTCCGCTGTACTTTACCGCTTAATAGTGCTGATATTTCAATTATGTGCATACATAAACTTGTTCCATTTACAAGAAAATGTATTATTCAACTATTTGTAAGTATCTTATAATATCTTACGTTCTTAATCACCCATAATTGATTTAATTAGTTCAATTCTTAAGACAACCGATTTTCTTGCTCCATTTAACTATCCACTTAACAATAACTCGCGGTATTCACCCCTCCTTTAGACAACCCGTCTATCAAAAACAATTCCAAGATTAAACCTCCACAACAAACCGCATCGTTCCGTCCTCTCAATTAATTAATTAAAAAAACCACCCCCACCACCCTCAATTAACTATCAATATCAATTAAACCTATAGTCACACCCCATCCCTCCAGGTAAACACCTCCACGTCCTCCACCCCCTCAACAAACATATTAGCTAATTGTCCACTTTGAAAGGCGAGAAGAAGCTCGCGCGTACACAAGTAAGCCAAGAAGAAAAAAAAAAGAAAGCAAGTCGTACGGAGGGTGGCACGCATCGCCCCGTCAAATATTTGCCCGCTCGCTCGGCGCTTTGACGCGGCCCGCCCGGGAATTAACCCCTCGGCTAATTCTCTCTCTCGCTGTATACTCGTCCTCTCATCTCTCTCTCTCTGTCTCTCCTTTTTGCAGAGAGCCGGAGAAGCAAGAGAGAGAGGGAGCATAAAGCGGCGCCGGGTAGCCGCTAACTGGGTCTAACTGCACGTCAATTATGACCCTCGAACTCGCCCGTGCAACTTTCCCGCGCGTTTATAACGGCTGCTTCCCTCGCTCGCTCTTTGCTGTTGTTGCCACTGTTGCCGCTGGAGGTGCATTAGTTTTTGGGAATGCGCAGGAGGTGTGCGTTTTAATGCTGCGAGTGTTGATGTTTCGGGCTTGCTCGGGCAATTTAGCGGTTGAATTATGTGTCCGATGACGGCCGGGGTGAGATGGATGGGGGCGTGGGATTAAAAAAGAGTCGCGAGTTTGAAATCGGACGATAAAAGTATTTTTATTTTTATTGAGCTACTAATAGTGAGATAAAGTCAGTATGAAAAATATTGAAATTACGAAACACTCATGAATATCTCTGCGAAACAAAGCATCGAAAACGACACTCGCTAAGTAGTAACCGCCCGCTCTATCCAGACAATAACCCCCGCGCGACACGGCAATTCCCCGAACAATCAAAACTCCGCCGACAATTAAGCATCGCGAAATATCGCACAATCAAAAACTTTGTCAAAAAGCTCCGAAAGCCCAAGAGCTACTCCTGAAATCCCGTCGAAACTTAATCTATACAAGCCCTCTCACTCCCCGGGCCCGCATATCTTTTCACGCGCCGAAGAATAGCTCTCTCTCTCTCCGGCTCCCTATATAACCCTGTGGGCCATCTCTCGCGAGACAACGAGCTCGTTACGCAAATTGTCTGCTCTCTCTGTCTCCGGGTTCGCCGGGCGCGCTTAGCGGCGCAGCCATAAAGCACTCGTTAAACTTATCAAGAAGCGAACTGCGCGCCTCTTGCCGTAACCGCTCTGGCTTGGGCTCTTTCTTCTCGGGGATCGCGTTGAGCCGTGGGCTTGTTGTTTTAGCGGTAAATACGTATTAATCCTTTAGCGGTGGAGTGGAGTGGCTTTGCGGGATGGTTTTTGAGGGGGTGCTTTTGGAAATAGTGGCGAGTTTATATTCGGGGATTGAGGTAGGTTGAGAGGTCTTGAGGGGGTTGGTTTTTTGATGTTTGTTTTGGGTGAGAGAATGGAGGGGTTGGTGGGGGTTTGGTGGGAGTGGTTGGGAATGGAAATCTTGGGAGAGTTTTGGATAAGTTTAAATGGAGTCTGGCTGGGATCTATTTGCTTTGTTTTTGTTTTTTATTTCTGCTTCTTGAAAAATAAAATTAGTTCTATAAGATAAATCAAAAAGAGGCTGGATGAAATCCGAATCTCTTATTCATCAGACTAGCATCATGTAAACTTCTTAATTAAACAATAATGTAAATGTTTTGACCTTTTAAATTACGAATAACTTTCTTCTATACAAACATCCTCTTCAATAACCTTCTTTTATTTATTCTCAATTAAATATTATTTTAAAAAAAGATCTGGCAAAAATCGATTCAAAATCTTTCAGAAACTTTCCCAAAAATATCAGTACCAGACTTCCACCAGATCCCCACCAGACCATTTTTTCCTTCTTTTCACACCTCGTCCTCGTGCATTCCTAATGCCATTATCCAGGCGAGCGCATCGATAAAACCTCGCGCGCGCGAGTATGACTGATTTTTAAAATAACGCGCGCATAAAGCTCACCGTGGCAGTCGCAGCGAGCCATTTGTATTATTCATTCTTCGGTCTCTATTTATGGCGGACAAAGAAAATCAAGCGCTGAAATATATTCTCGAAGCGGCCACACGCACATGGGTATTCCAGCTCTTTGACCTACATAAAACTCGACTCTCCAAACCAGAATTTTATCAATCACTCTCAAATCAACACCCTGTCAAATTCCTCGCTCTCTCAAGAAAACCCAAGCCCCATAATCCAAAATCACTTCTCGCCTATCCGCACGCATCAGAATTCACGGCATTCCTCGAATTTCCTCATCCCCAGGACATTATCTCAGCTTGGCGTCCAGGGGCAAGCCGAAAACTCGAGAGCCCGCGAGCTTGCAACGAAAGAGGAAAGCAGCGTCAGGCGGGCGCGCGAGAGTGCACGTGTCTCCTCTTCCCAACAACTTCTCCGGCCCCCTCTATTTTGACCGGGCCGCGCGCTGCAAGCTCTGTAATTATCCGGCGGCGGCGAGCGCGCGCGCTCCATAATTTTCTTTAATCACAGAAGAGAGGCCCGCGCGCGCGCGCGCGACTCGCACTTTGACGAAGAGAGGGGGGGGGGGTGGACTGTGGCCGAGTTGCGGGTGGTTGAAGGATTCGGAGAGAGGAGAGAGAGAGAGAGGTTGGGTGAGAGTCTGGGTGGGTGCGGAAATGGACTTTGAAAAAGTCTGGGGGGAGGATGGTTGATTAATCGGGTGTGTGTGGGAGGGGGTGGGATGAATTGGAATGTGGGTGGTTGGAAGGGGTTAATTATGTAAGTGTAGAGTGAAAGTATATAGGGACTTGTACATATGCTTAGAAGATTTTTCCTACGACTATGAGAAACATTCCTATTAAAATGCACGCCTCTTTTCTAGATAATCTTTAGTGTTACTTGTGGGATATTGATGTTTGATACAACTACACTGATACTTTAATAGCAGTTTGAAGGTGTCTTAATTTCGAGTGTTTTTTATCGTATGGTTACAGATTTTTGATTGTTTACTGTTGTAATTGATTAAGAAATTCCGGAATATAGTTCAAACACTAAAGAACAAAACTAAATCGTTAAAAATGATAATTTTTTATTATCAATACTGCATACATTAAAAAAAAAGCATTTCGTTATCTGGTCCCACTGAACACATATCAAGCAAAATGACTTTAAAAATAAAACCCATCCGTTTCATAATAATCTTTCAAAAACCCAAAAATATTCCTCTCATCTCAAACTCCATAATCACACCGTCAATAAACCCAACTTCCCCCATTACAAAAAAAAAGTCAAACCTAAAATCGCACCCACTCACCCCGCTCTAAAAAACCCAACGACCAAAGCTCTCTCTCCCAAAGCCCCCACTCACCAAGAATCCCTCTTACTCCAAAAGCCCACTCTCTCTCTCGCGATCGCTAACACATCGGCCGCGTCAACACTCTCCAGTATTATATTCACCCGGCTCACAGAGAAACACCAGAGCGAAAGATATACCCAGAGTGCCAGTATTTGTCCGCGAGAGATTGAAAGACACAGGCTGCTTTTACGCGCTCGAATGTGAATACAGTGTCCCAACTCTCTCTCTCTCTCTCTCTCACCCAACGCACAAAAAAAAGAGAGAAAACCAGCACAGAGAGGGACAGTCAAAGGTAGGAAGGGAGCTGGATTTCGGGGGATTTCGTATACGCGGTTAGCTGGAAGGCTGGGAGCGTGTACACAGAAAGTAGCCGAGGGCTGGATTCGTCGAGTTTTAGGAGCGCAGTTTAACGACGGCGCAAAGCGAGCGTTAAGACAGAGACATCATCAGGAGGGCCTGGGGAGGGGGAGTCTGGAAGAATACAGCGAGAGGCGTCGGGTATTTAGTCACGTTTTGCTTTGTACATAATCAAGCGATGAAGCTGCGCGACTGGAATTTCCAGACGGCCAAGTTCGCGAGCGCTAATGCTGGGCTCGAATTCAATTTTACGGCTTCCTGGGAAGAATGAATTTTATGAACGGGAGGCTGAAGTTTCGGTGTTTATGGAGATTGATTGGTTATGATTTTTCAAGGTATTGGGTAATTTGGAGGAGCGTTTGATTTTTATGTCGTTCGTGGATTAATTGGAGGTTGTATTATTTTATTGGAGGATTTTATTTGATACCCGAGAAGCCGAAAAATTTCATTTGATAACAATCTAGAAATTTTATTTTATGGCTTCGTCGAGAATGAAATAGTGATTGTGAACGTGAACGGATTCTTATAAATGTTTGCCGTTTATATACCATTTCATCAGAAACCCATAAAAAATAAACTTGAAAGAACTATTAAAATAAAGCGAAAAAGTATCAAATGAATAAATACCATCAAAAACACATTAAAATTACAAACATCACCGAGCAACCCTTCCCCTTCATCAAACCCCCTAGACTTCCCCTCAAAATTCAAAACCCAAAAAACCTCTCCCCAATTCCAAAAAACCCCTCTTCCTTCAACACCCTCCCACCAACAAACTCTCCTCTCTCACCCCTCCTCCAAAAAAAACTCCGAAAGCTCCGGAAAGCTCCGGAAAGCTCCAAACCACTCGCCATACACACAGCACTTGGACAGCCACGCGACGCGGCAGCTGCAGAAATAACACAACGCGAGAGAACGCCTCGGTACATTTCGCCTCTCTCCGCGAGAAGCCACCCTCTCTCTAGGAAAGTGGAAGGGGCGAAAGCCTGGCATATAATTGGGATGAATATTGAGAAGTTGGCAGTGAAGTTGTAAGTAAACTTGGATGCCTCGGGCGGTCCTCTCTCGCTGCTTGAGAGCAGAGACGTGTTGCGGACAGGACTCCACTATCTCTCTCTCTCTCTCTCTCACTTACTCTAGCTACCCTATACACCCTCGCAAGCCCGAGCTTTTCCTCTCGCGCGCACCCTATACTCTCTCTCCTGCGCGCTGTGTTTCCTTCTCGCTCTCTCGTCTTGTTCGGGGGATATATACCGTCAACCCGTCCGACACTGTGGCGTCGGATCCGCGCGCGCCGCGTGTACGAATATTTCATCCGCCGGCGGTTCTGGGAGAGCGATAATCCGATCGCTTTGACGAGAGAGAGGTGTATGGCTGGTGCGATTTTGGGCGAGGCTAATTATTTATGGGGAAAAAGTGAGGTGGGAAGGAGGTGGGGTTCGGAGTGGGTTGATGAAAAAAATTTTTTTAGGTGTCTTGATTGGCAAAAGCGCGTATACATATATTAAGGGATTATATCTGAGGGTGATGAAGTTATTTGATACTTGTGAATTTGATTATAATGCGTTTGCAAAATTATTCGTGGATGACACGGTGGGTTTAGTAAAGTAATAGTTGGTAAAGTAAATGTTGAGCTGCACATCTCTAACTTCCCGGCAAATTGGCTTAAATTGTCTATTTCTACTTTCTAAACATTATAATTTTTGGGTACATACAGTAAGATCAATGCGGAAATTATTTAAATTTAGTTGTTACAATAATTTTTGAAAATATATTATTAAATACGCAGCGCATATTATAATCTACGCTATATGACTTCATTAACGTACGTTCGGATTTCGAGATAACAGACCAAATCTATTTATCCATAATTGATACGATACCGTACTTACGGCAGAACAGCGGCCCTAAATTTTCATTATTCCCATAGATAAAGTAATTTAAATACCCAAATCCCAAATCAAATCAGGATTACCCTAAGAAATCGCCTTCACCCAAAAAACACCGAACTCGCAACTCCCACCTCACCAAACAAGCGCCAACCCAAAGAAAAACCCAGTTCACACGCTCCAAATAAACACTCTGCCGGAATTAATTTAAAATCTCGAAAAAAACAATCCCCCGCAAAGAAAGCGTCAACTGCGAAAATCCCCCCCGTTGTCACCGAACTTTTAAAAAACTTCCTAATGAGAATATTTCATATTCAATAGACGGAGCGAGTTAAAAAAAAAATCAATAATCAAAGGAACCCCTTCCCCTTAAACTCCACACTCAGGAACTTCTTGCCGAACTTCGCGGCAGAATCGCCGGAGAGAAAAAAGAAAGGAAAACACGCGGCCGGGGGGAGAAAAGTGGAGGACAGCCGGGGATGATCGAGTGCATTATCTCGCGACGATTTTCGAGGCTGTTCGAATGGTATATATAGTCGGGAAGGCTGAGATGGAGAAAAGGAGAAATCGAGCTTCTCATAATGGCCGCAAATGGTATTTTCAATTAGGGCTGACCAATTAGTCGCGTTTGAATTCAAGCTCGCCAGGGGCTAACGGCCGAGTAATGTAGTTTTGGTTTAAGTCTTGGGATGAGTTGACCCTTTAGCGCTTCTTTCTTTATTACTTTTTGTTTTATGCAGCGAGTTCTTTATCGGTGATGTACGAGGTGGTCTTTTTGTTTTTGGGTTCTTAAAATTGATCGGGAATGTTTTTTAGAGTTTCGAATTAAGTTTGATAAATTTATATCGTCAAGGCTGTTTATAAAACAGAATAAAACATTCTTTATTCGATCGCGATCTGCTTTGGTTTTTTTAAGCACTTGATGGATAAAAAGAAAAAGTCTAAAAATAGTATTTAACTTCCACGTGTGAATCTGTTTAAAATTTAACGTTCATTCGATTTTCACATCTTGTCTGTTATATTTCTTGATTTATTATTATATTTTCTTTCGTTTATTTTTGACATTTTTTAAGCTATATTTTTTCCACCTTTATTTGCATCCTTTTCTCCTTTCTCTCTATCATTCGGTGATTCTGCCTATGAATATTCATTTCTCGCACCTATAACTCCAACAAGTTTATAGAATTAACTTTATGAAAACGAGAAAGAGCGCAAGTACGAGGTATTTTTGAAACCAGAGTAGATTTTTATATACTCTTAAATTCCGTGCTCTCGTTGAATTGATACACGTGTTCATTCTAGGAATTTTAATAATAGAATAAAAAGCTTTTCAATTTGTAAAATATATAGCTGAATGTATGTATCTTGTTACTTATGTTTCTATATATTCACAAAACTTTGAAAAAGTTTAAAGATATACTGAAATGTTGCAAAGCTTTCAGAAAACGTTTAGTTTGTACTATTTATAAATTATTTGAAGTTTTATTAAATTTTTACTCTTTTCCATGTTATATTCACGTGTATCTACACCAATGATTTCAAGTGATATTTAATATTGATTGGCATAAACGAATAGAATATCAAAATACCCATATTTATAGTAAGATTTATTAGACTACATAAATACAATGTACATTTTATTTTTAAATAAAAATTTGTTTTAAATTTACATACTGTACACATTGTATTAATAAACGAAGGTATCTATCGTTATAAAATATAGTCCAACGAATTTTTATTGAAATCTAAAAAATCCTGCAAATTATCGACTCAGATCCGGGCGAGCACGAACTGTTAGAGAAATAGCAATCAGAAAACGAGAAAAATAAAATTATTGTCTACTTCCACGGCCACTTCTTCCTGTCACAATCCTAGATCACTAATTAAAACATATTAGCTGCAATGAAGTATTAAATTCCTACAGGTACTTCATCATATTTCAATCAAGCTCACATCAAAACTTGCATCACATAGAAATACTGTCAGAATAGTATATCATACACAATTCAATCTTCAATTTCACCTAAAAAGAGCCGAGCCATCCACAACTTTTTCCATCCCACTATTTACAAACAACAGCTAAAAACCGTAACCGTACACTCTAAAAAAATATCAAGAAACACGCGTCAATCCTACCTCAACGAACCGTCATTCCTCCCCGACGATTTTCGCATATCCACCCCCACAGCGCTATTTCTCAAATAATCCACCTCCACCCCGCGGCGCGCCTCTCTCATTACCCCACCAAAACAAAAAGCCCCTCCCCCCATCAATACACCCACCCCTCTATCCATCCCGCCAATAAAAAAGCCTTTAATTATCATCCGATTCAAAAGCGGAACTCGGCGAATAATTCGCTTAAAAATAATATAAATCGAGCTCGCGGCGGGCGCGTCGAACTATACAAACCGCGCTCACATAAATAAACTTATCTCTCTCTCCCTCTCTCTCTTTCTCTCTCTCTCTCTCTCTCTCTCTCTCTCTCTCCATCAGCGCTTTTCGACTTTCATACGGCGCGAGTCCAGAGAGCGGGCCGCTCGGTGGGGTGTGAGAGAGGATGAATGGACCGGCACTGGCGGCCTGCCAGACAGCAAGTAACTTATTATATCTGGCATTAAATTATTATGGAGGCCCCAGCCCGACAATGGGGCGAGCGGCCGCGAAGTGCATAGGAAGCGATTAAGCCGAACGACACGCTATATCTACCCTCTCCCCTCCCCCCCTGGCTTTCTATCTGCTCGCGATGCGGAAAGAGCAGCTGTACTACGTATGTGTGTGTATAAGCGAGAGGATTCCATTTGTAGCCGTTTGCGTGGGAGGCTCGATACGATTTAGGGCTGGCGCGCGGAGAGAGAGAAGGTCGGCTTGCCAAGAGGGGAGAGAGAGAGGGTTTAATGAGTCGCTGCGCCCTTGATTTTCTGAGTGGAAGTGCGCGGAGCTGGAATCGAATGGTTCGAGGAGCTTTTTAGGGAGTTGAAGGGGGTGGGGAGTTTGGATGAGGTTTTGGTTTTGGGGAGAGAGAGGGGAGAAAATGCTGGCAAGCGAGCAAGAGGGAATGTTGTAATACTTGGAGTGAATAGTTTTGCAGACTTTCGAATTTTGGAAAATGCTGTATTTGTTTGGGTAGCTATTAAGTTAATATAGATGGATTAGGCTTAATGACTTTTTTACTAATTTTGTTATTTTCTTGAAATAATTTAATTATTTTAAGAGGGAAAAATTAGAGAAACAATCGGAACAATGAGAGCGGCAAAACTTCAAGAACAGCTAAAAACGTTTTAGAAACGTCCAAAGGAATCTGAAGCTCAACCAAACTCACTAAGCATAAACTTACGGTGAATAATGCATGATATGATCACAAAGATGCATGTCGGCTCTTTGTTGTCATGTTAGTATTCATTTCGCTCTCGTATAAAAAGCACTTCAAGTTTCTATTTTATTATCCATTTACTTGGCTGCGTCTAAAGTACTATTAGTTTCACGCTTCTTCCCAAACTTTCGCGTTATAATAAACATTTTAAATTATCAAATATTACCTTTTTTGAATTCAGAATTTTAAGCATAATTTATCTAATTAAGAATACACAAAGCTAATCTTTCAAAGTTGTAAAAATGAATTTATTCGAGTAGTTAATAAATCTTTTATTGCAATCATTCTCGTTTGCATCTATACTTTATTCCATAATTACTCAACTTTCAATTTAATTGCCTGCATTATAACGTTTCTACATAATAATTCAGATTTAGGTAATCAAGTCAATCAGCTACACGATAAAAATTAAACTTAAATTTTCCCAATCCATTACATCACCTTCGAAAACAAAGCATAAAAAATCGCTTACAACCCATCCGGCGCCCCTCATATCTCATCTCACCCATTACCCCCACAAAGCTCTAATCCAAAACAACCCAATCAACATTTTCCAACTGCAAAACCAAACGCAGCCGCTCACCCATCCGAACCATCCCATTACCATAAGATACACCGCTGGCGCAATCTTGCCCTCAGGCTTCTCTCCACATTACTTTATAAATTACCTTACTTCACAAACGATCATGCAAATCCGATTAAAAAACAATGAAATCCCCGCGTATTAAATTCCAGACCCCCCCTCCGGAAAAAGTTACACACTTCGTAAAACCAGCGCGAGCCGCCCCCGCGCGAAACTCGAACGATTTATAAAAAAGCCAGGCGCGCGCGCGCTCTTGGCTTGAAATTTCCGCGCAATCTTAAATCTCCCCCGAACCAATTCCGCATTAATCAAAGTCCGCTCCGCGGCTCCGGGAATAAGAAAAGCCAAACAGCTGCCCTCGCCGCTTCTGTATATACACCCGGCTGAAAAAACAATCGCAAAGCGCGCGGCCCGCGCGCAAGCAAACTTTTCGATATTTACATCCGCGGCCGGCTACTCGCGAAATCCACTTAACTTGTTGCGTTTACGAGATTTGCCCGACTGTGGTAGAAAGGACGACGCGGGGGTGTATAGCCTCTGCGCGTGTGTATATATATAGGGGCGTTCACGTCGTCGCGGGAAATTGATTTTAAAACTAAAGTCGCCCTTAATTCGATGCAAACGAGGCGCGAGAGGCGCAAGTTTAGCGCGCGGGAATTCAAAATCGCGCTTGCGCGAGCTTGTCTATATTAACTCGGAAGCCAACGCGCGGGGACTAAGACATTATAATTACGGCAATTTAAATTCAATAATTTTGGTATTTTGCGAGAAAGAGAGAGAGGGAGAGATATCTGCGCGCGCTAGAAGCAGCTAGACGCTCGTCGTGCAGCTGTTCTGCGGAATTAGCATACTAAACTTTATCGCGCCAACAGCTCGACAAAGACGTGCCAAGACGGCTCAACTAATTTCGAAGATAGAATAAGTTTCCAAGCGCGACGAGAGCCGGGGCTTTCGGCCTAGCGGACTGACGGGGGGTAGAGGATCGTCATCAGAAGGCAATAACGTAGTAACGAGCCTCGCCGAAGATATTATTCTTTTTCGAGGACTTTTCGAGGGCGCGAGTTTCGTTTATGGGAGCTTTTTTTTTTTTGAAGGCGCTGTGTTTTGCGAAGCTTTTAATCTTTGGAGAGCGAGGATGCAGGTTCGACAAAGAAAGTTTCGAGTTAGCGGAATCAAATGGAAATGATATACGTCGGCGACGAGCGCGAGAGGAGAACAATTGAAACTCGGCCGGGCTGCTTCTCCGGGGAGCTTTTTGAGGCGAGTTTTTCTTTTCAGATTGAAAGTCGAGTTATGAGGGTAAACTGTTTGTGATGATTGTTACAAATCGGAAGCTCGCGGGGTTTGATGGAATTGATGGTACAGAAGTGAGTGGGTAATAAGGATGGTTTAAGTAGATGCGTTCCAACTATGTCCAGACACTTTTTAATCAAACATTCATTTTTAGATATATAGTTTAATCATTAAGACTAAACCTCCGCTACTATTTCTCCGTTCTAAACTTAAATCGCATCGAATCCGAAGTTACCAAGAAGTACAGATCCCACCTTAATTACCTACCTTTTTTCCCCGTATACAAATCGAAATGTTTCTCATTCTTAGCGAGACGAGCAGATCTAAGCGGTCTAGCGTTCGCGGTGTTTTCGTAATTGTAAATTAAAATTTTTGCGCGCCGCGCGTTCAATCTCCCGCGTGGCTTACGGGTTGCATTTACATGGAATATTTTCTCTCGGCTTTTATTAAGAAAGTTTTCAAGGCTCGCTCTCTCTCTCTTTCACTCTCGCAATATGTATGTTTCGATTTTAATAAGTTAGGCATTTGCCGGATAATCGATAACGCTGAGTCGGCCGCTGTATACCTTTTTTTCCTTGTCCTCTTTGAGATATCGAACATTTTTTAATTCGATGATTATTTATCGGAGCTTTCTTTAGGTAGGTTTTTATTAAACTGCAATTTATTAAAATCGCGGGGTCTGTTAAGAATAGTTATTTATTATTGCCTTTAATAAATGCTCTTTTAGCATCCGCCTACAATAATAAACATTTTATCTTTAAAGCCAGCGTTTAAATATACTCTCCTTATTCGCCTTGCAAAAAACAAATCAACCGACCCGAAAGATATCCAGACACTTAATCCGAAATTATTCCAGCCACGCGTGCAGCCGGCGAAAGAAAACCACGAAAAACCAGCCCACTCTCCTCTAACACAAAAGCAAACGACTCGCCCCGAGAAATACCCAAGTAACTTAGCTGTACACACCTAAAAACCCCTAAAAGCATAACGAACACATCCTACGAAAATTCGGCGAAATCCCGGGCTTTTTTACGGTCATTAGCGCCGCGATGGCATAATTTTTCCGCGAGCATCCGAGAGAGAGAAGGCCGGATATTTTTCCGGCGCAGCATCCGCAGCGCGAGCATAGTGCAAGAATTTGTATTCAATTTCAGGTCGCGGTGACCGTTTTGTTTTATACCGCGCGCCGCATACATTATTCCAAGGCGCGCGCGCGCTCGCCCAGCCTGCGCGACGTATATCTACTTTTGCATTATCAGTTTTCCTTTTCCTCCGCTCTTTCTTGTTTCTTTTTCCTTTTCGATAATGGCTCGGTGTGAAGCGGATGTGTGTGGGTTAGTTGTGGGTTTTTGGGTTGAGGACGGGTTTTGTTTGGCGGTTGATGAGTGGATAATTATTTTTGTTTTTGGATGGATTGTTGAAATTTTTGTATTGTATTGTGAAAGTGATGAATAATTGTGACTGTGTGTGCTTGATATTGGTTTCTACATTGAAAATACGTCGGAATTTCGTCAATTTTTATTAATATCGTGCCTTTTTTATTGTATTAATTCATTTCAGTGCATTAACGTTGGAAATGCGTCATATTGAATTTCCGAAATTTCGGTCCCACCAATTTCAGCGAAACAAGACATAATGTGAATAATATTTGATGCTCCACGCATGTAATGTTAATTCCTTTGTAATACATTTTGAATAAATTGCAGTATTTGATATGTCCCTTACTTATAATTTAATGTACCATCATATTAAATAATACTCTTTATAATTTTACTCTCTATAGACTTATAAAGTTTTTTTATTTAAATACTATCGGTCCAAATAAAATTTGATTTTTAAAAAACTTTATTAATTAATGTGATGCACTAATAATTAAACAAATAATGTAACGCTTAGTTCATTATTATTCTAGTTTATTTATTATCTCATTGTTTAGTGTAAATTATGTTATTGAGTAATGCTAGTTCATTTACGTATACTTTTAATCGTTTTGGATTAACAAAGTATCGTTTATAGTTAACTTGACAACTATACTCTTTTGGATATTTTGAAATTTAAAGTTACAAACTTTATGGAATCAAAAAATGATTAAATAATACGAATTGTACGTTAAAGTAGTTGTAATTAGCAATCTATAAAATATAGTATAAAATAATATAAGTAGTATAAATGCCGATTATTGCATATCTTTCATTTACCTTCCTGTATTAAAAAATGAATTTTTCAACACTTATAAAGCTGATTTATCCATTTAAAAACATATTTAAATTATTAAATAAATCAACGTTTACAAAGCAATTTTCTCGTTATATTTATAAATATTAAGTTCGGAAGTTACAGTGCCATAAGATAGTTTAGATTATATTTCGAAAATGAAATTTCAACTCGAGAGAAATATGCGGAACGAGAAACAGTTTACAAAACTAATTTTGCTGTATCCCTTTGAATATTTATGTTTTGAGTGCTTATAAAGTGCAACTTTTTAAATTGAAGCTTAACTTTTCCTTAAGTTAAAGTAAGTTTGAAAAAATCCAGCTTGCTTGACAGCTACCCCCTGTTTGTACCCTCACTGTAGGAGCAGGAAAGAATATGTACAGTGACTCCATCTGACGAAAAGTAGTTCAGCACTAAGTTGACCGACAGTCAATATACCATCACGATGATAAATTAATTCAATTTATTATATTTTCGCTACTATTTTAAATTTTGGAATGTTTTTTATGCTATTAGATCGTATTTTGTTAAATGCCTATAGTTAGTTGGTTTGTGTTCAAATGAGGCGACACATTCAAAATTAATGGTTAGCTTTGCTTATCCTAAATAAATCATGTAAACTAAGTAAATATCTATTTTGAAATACAAAATTATAAGTTAATATCAAAATGGTTGGTGTTGAAATTCTTCAAAAAGCAGATCCTTATTATCCACCCGGGTAAAAACAATTTTTAAAATTGGCTTAAACTTTTAATTCGAGGCTAAAAAATTTTTTTTAACTCACTTTCTTCGTATTTTTAGATACTCTGGTTACTGTCCACAACATCAATTTAAATGCGGCAAAACTATTGGCGATCTGTCGCATCAATTGCTGCTTGATCCATCAGTAATCCATGCTAAAAAGCTTGCACTTGTAGATACGACAAAAGAACATGAGGTAAAAAATATTTATTTACATTATATACTAATAAATTATGATAATTAACCGAAAAATGTTTTATATTAGGTTGTTAAACCAACAAAAGCTGACCTCGCAGTTGTAAATTCAAGATCAAATAGGACTGACCCGATTTATAGTCACCCTGTGCTTTCGTCTTATGCCGGTTCGTAAAAAAAAAAGTATTTTAAATACTAGCTTATTCCACTAATATCCGATTTTTTTTTCAGGCTTTATACCAAATTTAGGCCTTGTCAGAGATAAGCCTCTAGAAGTTCAAGCGATTAAAGGAATTGCGGACTTTGAAAGACAGCAGCTCAAAAGGCAAGCCTCGCGTGATCGTTTAAAAAAAATCATAAATTTGCAAAGTGGCACGATTCTGCCTGAAAGCATAGAAGAGCGCTTGGTAATGTCGCGATAAAGTATCTTTAAATGCTTTTGATTTAAAAAAAAGATCTCATGATTTATATTTTCAATTTAGTTACTTCAAAGCAAGTTTAAACTGCCATTGATTGCTGTTCGACCAGAGCGTATTGGCATAATAAAAAATGAACCAGTTGATGAGAAGTATCTAAAACCTGGAGACTACAGCACTAGTCCATATTTTATGAATAATCTGAATCCCCAGAAATACTTTATTAAAGGTAAAAATTTCATTTGTCTATTTAAAAACGATTCTAAATATTATTTTATATTTAATTATGATTTCAAATAAATTAATGTAAAAATTATATTAGGATATACTGGATACATTCCTTACCGAAGCAGTCACTACGGGAAAACTTTCAAACCGATGTCTACTGGTGGTTTGCGCGACTTCACATCCGAATATTTATTTAGAAAGAGAGTCGAATGGTCTCCTGTGACAGTTGCAACCAAACGGAAAGCTCCTCATTCTTCTGCAACAGGAAGTATGATTTACAGAAAGGACACAGCGCTTATGCCGACTTACACTGGTCATGTTCCAGGAATACAAGACGAGTAAGAGATAATTTAATTTTGTTTTTATATTTATCAATTTAAATTAATAGTAAAAGTATAGTATGTTAATTAAAATATTTTTTTGCAGAATTGGTACAACTTTTGGATATAGTTCAAAACATGCCCACCAACATCTTGAAGAACATCTTTTTAATTTAGAATTAAAGAAATGTGAAATGCCTGTGTAACACAGTAGAATGTATAAACGATTTTTTTATTTCGCGTATTTTTTTATTATATAAAACAATTTCTTCTAATGAATTTAAATTATTACATAATTAGTATAAAACGTATTCAATTTTCTTCATCTTTGTACAAATATACAATAAATTGTTCTATACAATATGGCATCTGTTATTTTCAAATTTGTGAAAAGATGATATCTCAGTTACTGCTGAGATTTCCATTTCATTAAAATATCCGCTGCTTTTTTAAGATTTTCATCTTTCTGCAAAGTAATCAAAAATAAAAATTTACATTAAATTATTTCATAATAATCATTACAATAGTTAAATATTGCACACTAAATTTTACCTTGATAAAGCAATAGCGGACATTATCTTCTCCTAAATGCTTGTGTTCATCACTGTAAAATGCTGATGGAGGAATACCTTGTACTCCAACATTTTTGGTCATCCATTTCGTAAATTTATAATCTTTGTAAGTGTCTGTTTCCTCATTAAGCTTTACTTTGTTTTCTAAAGCTGTCCAATTAGCAACCATAAAATATCCACCTTCAGGTATTGTTGGGGCCATACCAACTTCAGTTAAAAATTTTGCCATGTAATCTCTTTTTGGTAATAGCTCCTCCGCTAGACTTTCAAAATAACAATCTGGTTGCCCAAATCGTTTCATCTCTTCTTCAAATCCTATGGCAACTGCTTCCTAAATATAAATTATTATTTATGTATTCTTTATAAACATTTAAAAAATTACTATATATCTTTTATTACTTGAATAGGTGTTGAACAAGTATACACTGCATTTTGATGAACTACTTGTAAATTTTTTAAAAGATTTGCTGGTCCATAAGCCCATCCAATTTTCCAACCTGTTACACTAAATGTTTTTCCAGCAGATCCAATTGTAATAGTTCGTTCATACATATCAGGGAGTGTAGCTAACCAAAAATTAATTAAAAGCTTATTATGAATGCTTTGTAAATTTCAAATAGTAAATTTAATAATAAGCATGTCATATATTAATTACCAATTCTAATATGTTTATAAGGTTTATAAACCAGCCATTCATACACTTCATCAGATACTACAAGTGTATTCCATTTCTTTGCAAGATCAGCGATAAATTGTAACTCTTCAAGAGTAAAAACTTTACCAACAGGATTATGAGGGGTGTTAACAATAATACCCTTTGTTTTTTCATTAAATAAACTTTCCATCTCTTTCTTATCGTATACCCAATCTCCAGAAGTGATATTTCCACTAGTTTTTGTCTAAAAAAATAATTTCAATTTTGTACTTGTTACTAAATCCTGTATTATTATACATACTCAGATTTGTACATTTTAACACTTATAAATTTGTATTAAAAACTTTAAAGTAATAAGTTTAGCTTACTGGTTTTAATGCTATAAACCTAGGAACACCTCCAGCCATTCTAATCATGGGTTCATAGCAATCGAAGAATGGTTCAATAATAATCCATTCATCTCCTGGAGAAGTATGACCTTGAAGTGTAGCATATAAAGCTTCATATGCTCCAGATGTAACAAGAATCTCATTATTTGCATCTAAGGTTCTATTTAAAAGTTTTGAGTATAATGTAGCAATAGCCTTTACTAATCTTGGATGTCCCTAAAAGAGTTGAGTAGTTTAGAATACTTTACTAGATAAGAAATAGTCTCTTTAATTACGTAATTAAATTCTACAAATGTAGCAGTTGATAACAAGTTGCGTACAACTGTGCAAGACTAGAAAACAAATGAGAAGGCAAAATATAGCATGGAAAACATGTTTCAGCAATAATAAAAACAGAAATACAATAAAGACTTAAAAGTGTTTCTAATAACATCAAGAAAATTCTACAAAAGCAATAATGATGACTATATTAATATAATATATACTTACAAATCCTCTAGTATACTGATTTAACAAAGGATTTTCACTAACTGTTGCACTTGCCAAAGCTTTTCTTACACTTTCTGGAGCATGAAAATCAGGAAAACCTTGTCCAAGATTTAACGGATTATGTTTTAATGCAAGTCCAATATACTCAACCCTGTAATAAAATTCAATACATAGTCATTTATAAATTTAAATTCAAATTATTACAAACTGTTAAAAACACTTACCACACAGACTTGTCGTTTCCCACAAAACGCTCAGGCAAATCAAACTTGGACATGGTTGCAACGGTATAAACGGATCCAACAGAATTATTCAACGATTGTACTCTTGCTGCTGCTTTCAACAAAGGTATCCTTGTTAACATCTGTAAACACAGAAAGTAACAAATTTATTGTAAAATGCCACGAAAACTTTCAAAATAACTAATTATCTACTACATCCTAAAAACTACACAAACTATAATATCATTATTAACCACCAGCCTTTTACTTTGAAGGTTAAAAATTGCAATCTACACTATCAAACACTCCAAAAGCCACTGGAGGCATCGCCCGCATTAATCACGCTCGATCTCACTCGTACAAACAGCAAGCTCATGAATTTTCATAATATCGACGCAGAAAAACAATGCGCCCCATGAGCCGCGCGGTACAAAACTTCGCGATATATTGTGGGGGTTTTGAATCCCCGTTGAAATGTAGATTGGAATGGAGTAAATGAGACGAGTTAGCTAAAACAAAGATGAT
>UELX01003839.1:0-20993 GCA_900480035.1 Eupelmus urozonus
GCTACGCGCGCCTCGTAATTTGTTGATAGGTTATTTTGTAATTAATCCAAACTAAACTTCATCTGTTTCTGAAGCTGTCGATCGAGTCAAGTTCGAGACATCTCGAAATTTTGATTAAAGTCGTTCAACGATAAAATCTCGAATGGGATTTTTATATAATGGATACGATAATGAAATGATGTATCCAATACCAAGAAATTTATTCTGAATGAGTAAAAGCACAAAATATCGATATTTAAATGTCCGTGAGGGTATAATTTTGTGTTCGATTCACTCTTTCAATTTCGAATATCAAACTGAAAACTCCACTTTTACCACTATAGCAAGTAATTTTAAATCCCAATATTCGATTTCATATATGAAAGGCTCAGTACAAAATTGAAAATAGTCTTTTTATTAACGAAAAAATTTTATATTTCTGAAATTTCAACAATGCAGACTTAGTTACCATTGGATTCTGTATTGTCCGAAAACTATTTACGTAAATGTATACATTAATCTTTATAATTAAATCTTAGTAAGCTGTACTATTACATTTTTTCAAGAAAATAGAACATGTGAAAATGAACTTAGTTTTATTGTACTTTGAATCTATCATAAATCAAGCATAAAACACTTTATTAATGGCAAGTATTATGTAGTGGACATATTTGCAGTATCTTTTAAATCGTATAAGTAAATTTTAGAATTAAAAACAAAGCATATTTTTAAATTAATAAACGGCACAAAACCATATTTATTTTCTTGATACAAAATCAAGTACATTTATCGTTTTACGTTGTACAAAAATTTATATAAAATGCGAAATTTTACCTTATCTTATTCCCGCTCTATACATCTCTATTATGTATTGAGACATTTTATTAAACTTTAACTAATTTAGGATCTAATATATAAACTGCTGTAAAAAGATTTAAAAGTTACATATATTCGTGTTTACTTATTACAAAGATTCTCATCTCGTTTTAAAATAAATACAATAAACAAATATTTTATATTCATTTGCCGTTTTCCAACAATTTTAATGATTTTTTATAAATACCAAATTTTTGAAGATATCTTCGTAAGGCTCCAACATCTATATAGTTGTTGATATGAAAAGTGTATTAAAACGTATATTTTTTTTTTTTTTTTAAATATGGATGAAACAAATTTTACTGGTATTTAAATCTATCAGATATTAGAGATATTAGATTTTATATTTAAGGAGTACATATTGCACTGCTGTTTTATCACATAAACTATATTTTAAATATTTGAAAACAATAGAAAATTTAACTTTTATAAGCACCTAAGAAACACACATAAGATTAAAATTTGTATATTGTACTCATCTAAACGAAAAGTTTGAATTTTGATTGGAATGTATACCACCTTAGGTACCTGAGTCATAAACTTTTAAATTCTTATAAAATTTTATGCCATACATAAAAAATTTCGTGGATTTTCTCATATATCAAAATGCTTTTAAGATTTCTGTATGGCTCAATTGCATATTGTTTATAAATAAATTTCAAAATGAAGTTAAGAAAGGGCTCCAAAAATAATTTTGACTATTCCGTACCACACTAAGCAATAACTAAAACTTATCTATCAACATCTTCCTCATCGCTCGATTCATAATCTTGCCCAACCAACAGCGGTACTTCTTCATCGTCTAGTAACTCTTCATGCTCATTTGCCAGAATATCAGGATTTTCCGGATCGCTATCTTCATCGCTGTCATTGTGAAAACGCATTAGATGCGGAAACCTTGCGCGCAATTGTTGTACAAATCTCTGGTATCTAAAAGGGTCCGCACGTCTAGTAAGTCCAGTCATTTTCCAATGTATTATTTATAACTTTCCAAAAGTTTACAGAATTTGGATCTACAAACAAAAATCTATTTCGTTTTACACAATTCAAAATGGGGTCAAATTTAAAAATACTGATTTATTATGGTACATTAATAAAGATATACTCACCAAATGTAAAGCATGTAGAATAGAACTTAGATTTTCCAGTACTGCTGCTTGTTGATTGCTCCAATGTTGGAATTGAAATGGTTAAATTTTATGGTTTTGGCTTTATATACCTGTTATTGGAAACCTGAAATCGTCATGCGGCCCAAGTGGTAAGAAGTAGAAACTGAATTTTGGACATTGCTTGTAGAATATATCTACAAACAACTTTCATTATATATACACTGTAAAATAATGAGCCAGATGTTTAAGCGTTAATGGGAACTTATCAAAAATGTGTATGTGTAGACAATTTTGACTCTTACTTCTGCATTCCTATAAATTTACTTGAATTCTCTTAACAGAAAAAGAAATTAATAATTTACAGACTTAGTATTCACTGCGTTCCTAGATATGCAACTGTAAATATTTTCAAAGAAATTTTGTTCAATGGTCTTAAGAATTCAAATATTCTGTATTCTCTTTTATGGTGTTCGTTGGAGAAACTAACTGCCGGCACCGACAGTGTAAATGTCTACATAAATACGCAAAAAATATACTTTAAGTATAATTAGTTAAGATTTTCTAAATCAATTAAAAAAAAAATGAACACTGAAGAATTAGTACGTTAAACATTTTGTATTATAAAAAGAGATGAGTTTTTATAACTTTCCAAAGCTTATCAGTTTAGAAGCATATTGAATTAATAATTTTCTCTATATTTTCATTCTATATTTCTCTGTGATAAGATAGGTTTAAAATATTTATATAACGCATAAAAGGGTAAAATTAAGGTAAAATTAATTAATTTCTTTTACTTATACATTAGTAAGGTTAAAGCTGGTTTTTTACATATACTTTTTAAACTAGAAATTTATGTTAAAGACATTCTCTGAATTATCTTTTAATTGGTAGTATATATATATATAGTAATCTGTACTTTTAATTGGTATTTTAGAGCTACATAATGTTAATTGTTCTTGTAACAGTAATTGTAATAACTTTATATAATATCTTGGAAAAACAAATTTTCTAATTTAACCCCAAATTGAACATCACTGAAGCTGGAGAACTTCGTTAATAACACCTTTATTAATGTACAATAATTTAATATTATTTTGAAAATTAAAAACATTTATTTAACTACTTTTTTGTTCATACTTTTGCTACTCATTTTATATTTCAGCATTTATTTTAAATAATTTTAACGGAATATATGACCGCACCTACAATGAACCAAGCTTCTACTTAGAAGTCTTTTAACTTTATAAGAAATCCAAGTGATTTATTATGAAGGATTTTATTTAGGATAGTCAAACCGTTTCCCATTAAACAGGGTTTCATCTTATTAACGAATGTGAAAAGAACTCTTGAACAATAAGTTTTATAAGATGGGTTTCATATATGTTAAACACCCACTTTGACACCCACTTTTAAAGAGCAAACAGGTCAAAATGATAACCCTAACTTTGATTCACTTATGTAATAAAATTGGCTATAGCTATGTAGGAATAGCTATTAACCTTTGCAGAAACAATACTAAATAAAAATAGAAGAAACACAAATCAAACACAAAGATGAAAACTATAAATTTATGTGTATACAATTACACAGACCAAGTTTGTAGCTTCCATTTGAATACATTTTCGCTATTTTTAAATGTTTAAAATGACAATATATTTAAATGAGAGCTGCTTGCTTGCCCCATGTAACTTTACAGTGAAACTAAAATAATTTGTTAAGATCATTTTGGATTTGTGAAAGCTTATTCACTTCTAATAATCTATCCAATCATATTGAAGCATTTTAAAAACATTATAAAAATAAATATTTGATATTTAAATGTAGAGAATCGAACTCATTTGTGCTCGTTATGTTTTTAGATTTTGAGAATTAAAAAGTTCGCATACGAGAAAATCAGTAATGTTAAAGTGCCAAACCTAATAGTTGTATAACTTTTATTTACATGCCGATTATCTTATGTGAAATAGATCGTAATTTATATTATTAATTTACATCTCTTTACTAGATTGAAATTTAATAAATGAGCGAGTCAAACTGAGTCAAACTTATTTTGCTGTAACCAAATTTAAATTCAATCATTTAAACTTTCCTTGATTTTAATAAATCCTCCACGTTCTATATTTACATCCTTAAACTCGCGCATCAGATAATAATTAGCCTTCCAGCAATCCACGGACAAATCAATAAACAATAACATTGCAAAACGATCAGTACAAGCCAACAATAGCTTAATCCCAACAGTTGCACGCAAGACAAAAACAAAGCATCAGGTAAGTGTTCCACAAATACATCTTGTTAAGCGCACAAAAGCTCCTGCCACACCCAGCCCCTATCAGGTATACAAATCCACCCACGCACGCCACGCCAGTTTCGACGAAAGCTCAGCCGCAGGCCAACTATTGTCACCGGAGGCAATATTTGGCACGATTAAGCCAATAAAAGGGCCAAACAGACTGGGCCATTGTCGGGGCCCTGTTAACGCGCGTGCGCAGTCGTCCTTGCGCGCTTGCGCGTTTTTACGACTGGACGGGCCCGTTTTCCCGGGAAAGCGCACGCGCTGCACACACGTAGCCCTGCCAGAAGCATAAAGGATTAAGGGGACCCTTGAGAGAGCGAGAAAGATGGGGACGAGTGGCTGTATTTATGCCGACTTTCTGGAGGCCTCTATCCCCTAATCTTGTAAACGTGAAAGTTAAACTGCAAGAAAGAGCGGCAATTATACCCTGCCCATAAACCAGCTAAACAGTTTTCCGGGGCCCTGTCGCGATGGGCCGCTTTTATTTCTTTATTGCGGCCCTCTGCTGCTGCTGCTGCTGCTGCTCGCGCTCTAATGGAGCGCTGTATATGTATATATAGTGAAAGCGCGCGCGGGGATAACGGAGATTTTTATTCGCTGATTTTGAAGAGGCGACTTTTTAATGACGGTCAAGCGGTTTATTTCTTTATTTTGCAGAGTGTATGCAGAGGAGACTGCGAGGCGATGCTGATTTCAGCAGATGTCTTAAGTTTGGAGATCATGTGGCGTTTTTTAGGGGATAGGGAAGTACTCGAGAGCTCGAAGCTTAACCAGTTGGGGTGGCTGACTTTTCCGTTTGTATTTTGAAGACGGTTATTGGAGGTTGTAAAGAAAATAAAGTCATGCTTAAAACATGTTTGGCAGAAATAAAAGAAAATTTTAGTAATAGTGAATAGACGGTTTTGGTATTGAATATTTCATTTTATTATGAAAAAGTTATTTTTTATAAAGTTGATTGAAGTAGATTAAATTAAATCCAATCTGGATAAGTAATTATGAATAAAAAATACATCGGAAAAAATGATTCTAAATAGTGTGTACTACGTTTTATTTCATGTTCAAGTCTTCTAGTTGCTAACAATTAAAACGGTATTTAATTTAATTTTTAGTAAAAATGAAAATGTTAATGTGATCTTTTTTAAATTAATAACAAGAAGTTAACATTAGAATTTATTTCAAATTAAAAATTGGATTGGATATTTTTTAGTAACTGTAAGTTTTTAGCATTGTCATAAGACACTTTCAAGAGGAGGCCTGAGTGTACGGGAAAGGAATTTCAACAACACTTTAAGGAACAAATTTTGCACTTGCAAGTGATGAAGTCCACTTGCCTTAGTTCCATTAAAAGAGCCTTTTATGCTGATAAGTTACTTAATTTTAAATGTATACGTATAATCCCCTCAATGTATCATTGGAATTCCTTTCCCGCACTCTTTGATCTTTGATAGTGAATTTTTTTGTTAGAAATTATTTATTATTTTATATGGCTCACAGACTGTAAAGTAAATAGGATAAATTAAATAACTATTCAAAATTTTATTTATATCCTTAAATAAATGTTTGTATTTATTATTAGATAAAAATTATTGCATCCTACTTATTTAATTTTATAATTCATATATATTTCTGAAATCCGCTAAACATAGATTCTATAACAGTCATAAGAATTTTCAGAAATCGAGCTCAAGTAGCCCATGGTAATATTTGTCCAGCTTGAACAAGTGTTCATCCTGCAGCGGTCGATGTTATGAGCGACGGCTCGACACATTTCAAACGATGATCTCATTAGCGTGGAGAATCCGAGCTGTCTTATTTCATTGTTAGAGTATGAGCCGACGTTAAGAGGATTAACACGCTGTGCACTTGTTAATGGCATTTTTCGAAATTTTTTCTTAATTAGAGCAAAAATGATATTTACAGACCGCGCGATGTTTTTTAAGGACTGCTTTTATGACACACTGTTTGCGACACTCCTCTAGAATATTTTGAAAAAATGTAAGTGCAGGTCTCTTTTTAAATAGAAGTGTAACTTTTTATAAAGTTAAAAAATGTCATTTTTCACGTTTTACGTAGTAAAAATGAATTTTATGTTTTTGCAAGTGCATCTTTGAATACTTTTATTTTTACTTAATTATTAATAAAACATAAATTATTTTTTAAAAATATAATATTTTTGTAACTTAAAAATCATAGTATCTTATACTTTTTATCAAGCCCATATTTTAAGCAATTTTTAGTTTCCAATAGTACTATCATATAATTAATTTTGAATAGAAGAATTTTGTAAAAAACATCACACATCCAAAAAGGTATTCTCCAAAACTTAACGTACAGTCCAATCTAAAATTCATTTACCTCGCGTTAAAATTAACACACAAATTCTCCTACTTCATTAACCTCCACAGACCAAAAATCCTCTTTCTCCCAACTGAATCTACACCCACGCAGCTCATTTCCAACTTCCACCTCCTTTTAGCGTATTTACCATTATCCCTCATTTACCCGCTCGTCCCAAAATGTAAAACTCTCCGCGCGCGTCGCTACTCTTTCCTCTCTCCATACACCCGTGCCAAAAAATCCCCGAGCGTCGCAAAAAAAAACTTTCCTGCACTGACCAATCGCCGTCCCTCAGGACCCTCCCCCTCCAAAGACTCGCAGAGATAAAAAAAAGCAGCGGCAGAAGACGACAGCGACAAAACGAGAGGGACAGTCGCTTTGCGAGAGCTAAAACTCGAGCTCCTCATTGGGCTCTCTCTTCTATGTCTCGTTTTGGATGCTCTCCAAAAATCCGCATAGAGAAACAGAAGCGCGCCGGGGGCGAGGGCCTGCATATTGCAGAGAGGAAAATCGAGAGAGAGAGGCTCGATCGGCCATGGGACAATGGATCCAACAATGGGCAGCGGGCCAGCGCTGTTTTCATTAAAACATGCATTGAGCGCGCGAGCGCAAGTGGCCAGTGAGCTTGCGCGCGGAAGGCTCATGTCTGATTGAAACGTCGAAAAGTCCGGGGCCGGCGCGCGGGGGCGCCGCGCGGGGGTGTAGTTTTGCCTCGGTCAAATTGGAATTGTCGCGCGCGGAGTGGAGAGAGCTAGCCGAAAGGAGAGCAACTTGTATGGGATTGAGTTTGATTGTGCAAGCTTTCTCTCTCTCTCTCTTTTTTTGGGATGTATGTATGTTTATTGTTTCGGGGTATGTAGCCGGGGCGAGGGCAGTTTGTTTATTCGGAATCGGACCCGCCGCCGACTGTTCACAAGACACACGAGAATTGGAAAACACAGAGTGGAGGGGGTGGGTTGGTGCGGGTATAGTTGGCCCTGGATTAAGGATGTATCTCTCTGTCGCGGGTACAATGGGCGCGGAGCTAAAGTTTGCCGAGAGAGCCAGAATGCGAAAAGGGCAAATGGGGTTTTGTGCCAGGCAGCTACCTACATTTATCGAGAATTTATTCGTTTCTCTGCGAGTTGCGCGCGCGCGCGCTTTTTTTTGCGAAGAAAGCGTTTCGTGAAATGTTTGCCAAATAAGCTGGGGTGATTTAAAAACATTTGGGGATAGTTGACTGTGTGCGTGTGTGTTTTTTTGTTGGATGTGAAGATACGGAGCGGTCTATTATTATGCCCAGAAATGACTGTAAGAAATTGTTGTACTGCAGTGGAATGGAATTATCAATTCTTTGCTTAAAAAGGAATATTATATTTAATTTGATAAAAAATAAATAAATAATCGGTTTATTTTAGTAACTGTACGGTGTGATAAAATTGTACCAACATGAATTGAGTTATTTGAAGTATTTAAAAATAATTACTGTCTTTATTAACTGAACTTCATATCACTTATATTTTACACGAAATTAAATTTTATAATTAAAATTCTTTATCAAATAGTTTATTAATCTTGCTATTTTATTTTCGTTATTAATTAAAGTTTACAATTTGTTAATTACTAAATATTCCGACATTTACGAAATTCCAATCCTTCATTAAAATTCCATCATTTCCGCTAAAAATAAAAAAAAAAAATAATAATAATAAACACGTACTTTTTCTTACATCAAATCCTTGAAACACCACTCCCCATCCCACAAAAAAAAAACCCTCCAAGAAAGCCTCCTCCAGACTCCTCGCACAGCAAAACTGATTAGAAAGCTCTATCTCCCCCCTCGTTAATCTCGATACATCTCTCCACAAACTCGCAACCTGGTCAAGTGTCCTTTTAAAATCTCTCACTCTACTAATACTCCCTCTTGCTCCCTCCGATCAACAATATAGAGCCGTCCGCTCTCACAATTTCATCCTCTGTCCTCGGCTTTCCGAGACGCGGCCAATAAAGTCCGGCGACGATTCAATTTGGACGGTTAATTACTGCCGATGATGCTTCGCTTTCTGGGAGTGTATACAGGCCTTCTGTCTTTGCTTGTCGGCCGAGTCCTTTCGAGCTTTTCTCGGCTTATTCTCCGTCGATTTTCCGAGTTTGGCACGGGGATTGGACGGGCTTTGTGCATTTTACAATTAGCTGGCTGGTATTGTGGGCTTTGATTGAACTTTGTGTTTGCGGGGAGAGACGGGGATTAATCTTGAAATGTCCTTATGTATTTGGAATGACGAAAATAGATTATTGCCTATTTTTAAGTGAAAATAGATTTCACAAATTAGTGAAGAGATTATATAAATGATACAATAGTATTTTTACTTTTTCTTTAAATAGAATAATCAAAAAGTATCATTCCGATTGCTTAAATAACCATGCGACAATAACCAACCACTCGTTTTCATTTAATCGAAAGAAAATCCAATACCCTTTATTTAATGAAAACGAAAAACAAACCACCATTACATTATTCAATAAACAATTTCGAAAATTCAAAAATGAACATCATCGCAGAAACGCTCATCAAGCTTCACGCCAGCGGCTCCCTTCAGCCTCGACAACGCGCTTCTCCTGTGCCATTTTTCGCTCGCCGTTAACATCTCCCGCGCGTTATTTTTCCAATTTAAAATCTCATCTCTTAATTTCCTGGCGTGTCACTTGGGCGTCCGGGAATTTTTATGAAAACTACGCGCACGCCTGTCTCTCTCTCTCTCTCTTCTCGCGGTGCACTGTATTAGCCGATATACGTATACTTGCGCGATCGACAAGAAAGTGTGATATCGTTTTCTAGATATTGCGTATCTGGGCCGCGATCGCAGAGTTGCTTTCGTTGAGGAAATTGCATATGATGTATATACCTATTATTTGATTTTGCAGTGTTGAGATCGAGTGAAAAAGTAGGGGAGAGAGAAAGTGATAAGCAAATTGTCAGTTTTGACACTGGGGTGGTTTTAACAAACGATTATTAGTTGGACTATTTTAAAACAGCATATAAAGTATTTTTGACTGCACTCGTAAATTTGAAAAACATTGAATTTTTACAATAATAATTACTTGTTGAAAAAGCTGTAAGCATGCAACTTCGAAAGAATCCATGATTCCCGTATTCACCAGTATAAGAACAAGAATGTTAGCGATTATAGAAGCAAATAATAATTGTTGAGATAAGGGGTGAGTATCATAAAACTATTATTTTCGATCCGCGTATAGAAAGAATTTTTTCTAAAAAAGAAATTTTGCTTTTTTCTTTTAAATTTTGATAAAAAAAAAAATGGTATTTTAAACCTCATAAATTTACATTTTCCTAATATTTGCAGTATTGCACTATAATAAATATTATAATTGATTAACTTTTACACAAATGTTTAGGAGCTTCTTAAAAACATGTATGTTATTACCAATAATGCAGCCAATGTAATTTTTATTAACTAAATTCAATATCATGAAAATAAATATACTATATTGAATAAAAAAATTACCAATAAAAAATAACGGTAATATTCTAAAATTGAAATAATTTGCTGTATAATATTATAAATATTAAGTAAATATTTCTATGTAGTATTCATATTTTTACACATCGAAATAATTTTTAAGTATTAATATTACTACGATATTATTACAATATTGTTACAACAATGGTATATAACTAGCGCAATATTGTTACAATGCTGCTACAATATTAAAAAAATATTAGCACAATCAGTGTAATACTTATATTATTTTAATATCGTAGCAATATTATAACAATATTGTGTTAGTATTTAAAAGATATTTTTACAATACTGAAAGAATATGAACACACTATTGAAAGAATAATAACAGAATATTGTTACAATATTGAAGGAATATTAACACAATATTGCTACAATACTAAAAGAATATTAACACAATATTTTCACAATACTGAAGGAATATTTACAGAATATTTTTACAATATTTACAGAATATTAACAGAATATTGTACAATATTGAAGGAATATTAACAGAATATTGTTACAATATCATTACGATAGTGAAGGAATACTAGCACAATATTGTTACAATACTGAAAGAATATTAACAGGATATTGTTACCATATTGAAAGAATTTTAACACAATATTGCTATAATATTGAAAGAATATTAACAAAATATTGTACAATATTGAAGGAATATTAACAGAATATTGTTGCAATATTGAAGGAATATTAACACAATATCGCTACGAGAGTGAAGGAATACTAGCACAATATTGTTACAATACTGAAAGATTATTAACAGGATATTGTTACAATATTGGAAGAATATTAACTCAATATTGCTGCAATGTTGCTTTCATATTGCTACAATAATACATTGAAATTTATATCTTAACAGTATGTTAGATATATTATTATAGATTTGTGCTATATTCTTCTATATAAAGATTTATATAGATTTATATTTCTATATAGCGATTTAGAACCAACATTATGCCCAAAAACTTTTATAAAGATTAAACTATCGATTTTAAACGTTTGACTTCTAGATTTTGCACATTTAGTGTGTGGACGTAAATAAATAAAAGAAAATCCATTGATCCCTCACCTTCCATTAATAATTACTCGTCCTTAAATTAACTCGAAAACCAAAATTCGCTCTGCACTGCCGAATCAAGATCTCCATCAGCTCTTTCACAGCGTCAAGTATCATCCTCCCCAACCGCTCGCCTTATCGCCATTGAATATCGCACCTGCTTTTCAAAAGACCAAGCAAACCTCAAACAAAAAAGAAAAAAAAACGAAAAATCCACCCAGCTCAATGAAGAAAAGCCGCCTCGGAACAACCTTAATGGCCACTTACGCGCTGCGTAACAAGACACCCACCCTCTCCCCGCAGGCATCTGCTCCCTCAATATCACAAGGAACAAAAGCCCGAAGAAAAGAGAGCACGCGTTTTCATGCGGATCATTGAGCGAAGGTGTGCCGGTAGAATATACACAGCCGAGGCGCAGTGAATGGCCGACACCTCGAGAGGCCGCTAATTAAGGAGCTACTTCGGAGTGCCGGAGCGCTTCGAAATAATCCAGCTAACGCGAGCTGAATGCTGACCGATACCCTCTCTCTGCTGTAGTCCACTTGCGAGCTTTTCACGTGGATGCGAGAGTTAAGCGGGTTTTGCTGAATGGCTGCGAGATTTTAATGCTGTGTGAGAGTTTCTGGGCTTTGGGGAGTGTTGGGGTTTATGTATGTAGTGTGATAAAAGGGATGGTTTCGTTGGGACGGTGGATAATTTGAGGTGCTTGGGGTAATTAGCGGGATTGATCTTTGAAAGAGTTGTTAAAGCGGTGGTTAATTTTTTTCGGAGTTTGAGTGTAATTGCAATTTAAATGTTTGTAATGTAGACGTGAAAGTGTTTTTATTCATTTATGAAAAAGACGTTAGCACTTGATTATACAATAAATTTGGACAGAATTAATTTAAAAACAAAAATATTATTAATTTATTACAAGTACAATTATGTTAAATAAAAATTTTTAACGCCTATAATATTAAATCATTTTTTGATTTTTGACAAACCTCATCAAATTGAGAAAACCAAACAAGCATCGTTTCAATAATGAAGTTTTTATTATAAAATTTCCATTTCCATTCTCATCAAATTTTTCCTAAACAATTTTTAAAAACGCAACTTTATAAACCATACCGATCGCCCAAAGCATTACCCAACTCAAACCAGCCTTCATCAAAAACACAACCATCCCCAAATGCACCCCGCACAAATCTCTCAGAAATCATCCCAAAATCCACACCGAATTTCCCTACACACACCCCCGCTCTCACGTGTAAACGAACGCATATACAAGCCCCCCAGCGGAGGAGGGGGGGGGGGCGTATAAAACGATCCCCGGTGTATAGGCACACCGGCGGCGTATCGGCCAGAGGCGCGACAATGAGAACAAACTGTATGGTTGTTCGGGGCCCGGGTAATACCTCGGCCTGGCTCGAACAGAGCCCGCGCCGATAGCCCGGCCATTGTCGGGACATCAAGGCTCGCGTGGCCGCGTGTGTATATGCCTGTGTGTGGCTATGTGCATGTACGCGCGTCGAGCATCGAGACACAGGCGCGCGCTGCGGGCGAGACAATGGCCTTAATATACGATTGTTCTCGCGGACCGCGAGAACGCATTATGACGCTGGTAGTTCTGCGGCCGAGCCTGCGAGTCGTTGTGTGGGTGGGCACGCGTAAGGGGGGGAGGGGTTATGAAGCAATCGATGCGCGAGCTGCAGTCGGTGCATATGGAGTTGGGTTGTGGTTGGTGAGAGGGTTTCTTGTGATTTATTAGGGGGTGATTGGATCGTGGGTTTTGGGGGAGGGAGGTGGAGGTTGTGGGATTTTGGTTGGTTTTAATGGTGAAGGTAGGATTGGTGGATTTAGGGATAAGAGATTTGGTTACGTTTTTAAATATGAAATAAAATTTATAAAGTTTTGTGAAGTAAGTATAATGCATGCCTCTAGTTTGGTAAGTACTGGATCAAATATTTCGACTGCAGTGATCTTAAATAATTAATGATAATAAACAACCGTTCATAGCGTTGAATATTATTTAAAAATATGAAGCTTTCTTCATTTCTTCTGAAGACGTTGAGTTTATAAGAAAGTACTAATTATATATATTGTTATTCTGAATTGAAAATTTTTGCGAATTTTAGAAATTTTAATATCTTATGCTTTTTCTACACAAAAATTGAAACGATTCCTAAAATTTGTAATAAATTGTCTGATTTATTTAAGAAAAAAGTTTGAATAACAATAAGAAATTTAAGTAATCAGTCTGTAATTATCCCGCTTATATTCAATAGCTCATTCACAAAAATTTTTCAGCTATACGTAACCAAAAAATTCGCACATCATAACCGCGATCTCCTAACCCACCATCCATACCACAATCTCAGCCAAAAATAAAAAATTCCAAAATCCACCTCAACCCCCTCTCCTTACACCCAAAACTTCAAAAGCACCTCTAATTACGAACCCCGACCAACAAGCCCAAAGCGCGAGCGGCACTCAAACCTAAGTGCTCGTAATGCCATTAACCGCCGTCCAAACACATCATCCCGTATCATCCCCTCGGCAAGGCTCGCACCCAGAGAAGCTCTCTCTCTCCGACCTAAGCAGATATACATCGACCGTAGGTGTTTGCCGATCGCCTCGCATTAATTTCCCAATAAAACATCCGTCGCTGATCGCGTCTCCCCTTGCCTCTCTCTCTCTCTCTCCACACACACAGATCCAAAACCATCAGCGAACAGGGAGAACTCTCTCATTGTCGACTGGTCATGCGCGAGAGATAGACACAGCGCTCCCCTTTCAACTCGCTCTCTCCCGCGATTACCGAGCTCCGCGCCACTGAATACGAGAACGCGCGAGCGATTCACCTCTCTCCGAGGAGAGAGACTATATATACATACCTTTAATCCAGAGCGAAGAAGGGGGGGTAGAAAAAAATTTGGTGCGACGGAAAATCAGCGAGACAATGACACACGCGAGCATCGCTAGGTGCAGTCTCTCTCTCTCTCTTGCAATCTCGGCACAATGCCGCGTTTGCGCGCAGGCAGCTCTCTGTGTCTCTCTTTCTCGGCGGACAATAAAGGCGGACAATGCGGGGATCAACGAGGAACAACGAGGCGGTTTCACTCTACTTCACTGTGCGCGCCGCACACGCGGATTACAGGCAGATGCTGCTACTACTGGACTATGCGACGCTCCACTGCAGTGTACTACTCCTTTTTTTTATTGTTGCCCCGATGGCTCTACGTGTGTTTCTACGTGTGTGTGTCGCCGGAAATCAAGAGAGTGAAAAACAAACTAGAGAACGCGCAGAGAACAGAGGCGCCGATTGTCACTGCTCTATCTCTCTTTCTGTGAGCGCTACTGTGCTCTCGCTCGTGTGTGGATGTATGTAGGCCTGTGTGTCCTCTATTCGGCTCTGCTCTGTGGATACGTGCGAGAGCCGATTGTCGCCGGTGCCTTCGATCGCCGTTGTAAGGTGGAATTACGTACGATTTCTCTGAATGTCTGTTTTTATATGTTGGCGTGCGGGTGTGTTTAGACTTACGCACTGTGTAAGACCGATCGAGAGTAAATCCTTTTAATGTATCTAGATAGGGTAATTTAGTAGATAAGCATGGTGCTGAATATAGGCATTAAAAGTTTTGAAAATTTTAGAATTAATTAGGATTCTGCTGATATTTGGTCTGATTAATATTTGGTTCTTATTTACTCGTATTTAATTTACTCGACTAAATATAAATGTTACACCAATTATATCGTTATAATCATAAATACCACTCATACAAAGACAATAACTGCAGGCAGATTAATTATTCTTCTAAACCATAAAGTAGAACATAATGAGGAGTTAACTAACAATTACAAATATATTAATAAGGCAGCCCATCTATAGTCCTATTTGATCGTAAATTTGAGATCCAATATCTATCTCACAAAAAATGACAAGCGGAACGTTAACTTTACCATTCCCTCAACCAAAACCAAACACACATTCAAACACTACTTCCACCTCCATCCCCCATAATCCATCCTTCTCAAGAACCAATAAAACGCGATGTCTCCTCACAACACCCATTTCATCGATATATCCTCCCTGTCTCCATCCTCCCAAAACTACACCTCCCCTAAGAAAGATCCCAACTCTCTCTTGCGGTGTGCATAAACAAAACTCCAGCCATAAAAGCCAGAGGCGCTAATCCGCGCAAAATGCCGCCGAGGATATAGTGTCAAAGCTCAAGCGCGCCAAGAGAGTGTCAAGGAGCGCGCGATTCATGCGCTCATATTTTACGTCTTTATGCGCGCGGGCTCGCAAGAAAAATATTTCAGACGCACGCGCGCGCACGCTTCTTTCTTCCATTCTTCGAGCGCTACTCGATGACTTCGCGCTGGTTCTTTTATTTTTAGTTTCTCGGGATGCGGCTGAGGTGTTGGGCTGTCGGTTTAACTTTGTTACGATGATTGCCGATTGGAGGCGAGTTTATGGCTGATTCTGAAAATCGGTTGGGGATTGGGTTAGGGTGATTGATGGTGGGATGAATTTGAAGGGATTTTGGATGGTTGGCGTTGATTTGTTGGATGATGGGAGAAAGGTGTTTGAAGATTTTATGAAGCGGATTTGTGAATTTTGGCAGGAAATAGAAGAATTACATTTTAAGAAAAAAGTATAAGAAGAAAATAATTTCTATATCCAACGATTTCTGACAAGAGGAAAATCTTACTAAATACTTTATGCGAATTTTTTATTCAACTTTATTTTGTTTTCCGAAAATTAAAATTAGTTGAGTGATTATAAAGCTTTGATACTCGCCTTAAGAACATTAAATCAGGCAGAGGGCAGAGGGGGACTGTAATCAGAAAATAAATACTCAAGTATTAAAAAATATTAAAATTTTATTTCATAGTCAAAAGTAATTTTAACTGTGAAAATCGCCTAAAAGCAGAATCTACTTTTTATCAAAATGTAATTAAAAAGGTATTAATATTAAACTGAATATCCCAAACCGTACACACTTGCCCATGAACACGTAGCAAAACGAACGGAAGTTTGACGAGCCGTAACCATGTTGACATCAAGACGGGAGCAGCGACAGTCTCGAGTGTAAATTGACCGAGCAAACAGCCTCGTAGCAAAAAACTCGGAGAGCCAAAAGAAGCTCTTGACTCTAATAATCATTATCATTTGCAAATATCGCGGTTTAAACGACAAAAGAGGCGAGCTGTGTTTACTGACAACCGGCCGTGTTTGCAAGCGCTGCTGTAGATTTTACTTATTGAAATTCTATAACTTTGTTAATTTGAGAAGTTATTGCGACTTGCAAGTAGACGTAGTTTCTCGTCGTTTTGCTGGATGTAAATTGGAATAGAAATTAACGGAAAGTTATTTTCAGATGGATTAATAATTATGGAAGAAAGATTCATAGGATCAATATAAGAAAACATTAATTTCATATAGCTCTTTGTAGAGCGAACTAGTTTAAATATTAATATAGAATAATATGTAATATCAAGTTATCAGAATAAAAGTTTCATAATTATCTAAATAAATTAAATCTTAGATGGATTTTGCTGAAATTTTGCAAGGGCCTTTTTGGCCAAAACCATAGAACCTGATCTCAAGGTTTATATTAATGGCTTTATTAATAAACCTAAAAATTCGAATTATAAACAATTTTAATACCATCGTAAAAAATAGCTTCTACTCAAGACGAAAACATTTCCGTTTATGTAAATTTTAAGTTCTAACAAAGAAAACCAGAAAAAATCAGCTTTCTTTAATATGAATACTTATTTAATCTAATTAGTTATAATACTTAGAATTAGGCAACGTAATTACATTGTCAAACTGTAAATATTAGAAGGTCCGAATTTAAGTGACTTGTTTTTTGATCAGCATTCTATTAGACTTAATAAATCTCATTAATAAACTTAAGCTTCTTAATTCTTTTAAAATATATTTTAATTATTAAAAAAAAAAACGAATGTATTTTTCATTTTCAATTTATATCAGTTACAAAATTAAAAGGTCAAGCCTCGCCACACAGCACAGCTACTCCTCAGTCTCACCTAACAAGTTCAAGAGAGACACATGTCCAAATAAACAAAAGCTAACTCTTGAACATTAAAGCAGCCTTCTCGCTTCGCTTCCAACCTATCCGAACTAAACGCGCGCATTGCAATCGAAAAGAAAAAAGAAGAAAGAGAGCCGGAAATCGGCCCTCCAAACCGCGGAGAAGTAGCCTAGGTACACACGGTCAAGGATTATTGTTTCGGTGCCAGAACAAACAGTGGGCCCCGAGTGACAGGTCGTCAAGAATTCGGCTGATTAGCGCTTCGTTGTGTCATGAGAACAGGGCGCACTTTGGGACTAGACGCACGACAAGCGCAGCGTTGACTTTTCCTATAGGAGAATGGTTAAAGTGGTAGAGCAACTACTCAGGCAGGTAGAACGGTCTAGCTTGTTTGACGTTTGTTTAGAGCTTAGGTTAAGAGTGGTGATTATTTTGTCATTAATAATCGTTATTTTATAATGACAAGCTGTTGTAAAAAATGTACGAGTGGGAGGTGTGTTAAATTTTATTTATGAATGTTATGAAATTTTGAATTAAAATTTTGAATACTCCTTCTTAAAGGATACGTAGTAAACAAATCTAAGGAAATATCTTTATTATTGTTTAATTACATGATTATGTTTATAAATAATTCAAGTAATGAAAATTTTATTTAAATATATTATGATAAACAGTTGATATTAAAATCATAAACATATTTAACATAAAGATATTAAGACTTTTAAAATAACGTATTTACTTAAGTAATTAAAAGGTCCCCTAAATTATGGACCCGACATATTTCAGTCTCATTACAGTTGCCAATTAGTCCTTTGATGGTATGAGAAGAAAAATTGATTACGACATATGTCAAACCTCAATATCTTTTAATTGACATCCACATATTCGAATCGTATTTCAATTTCATTTCAATGTTAAGCAGGTACCCTTTGATAAAGTGACGCCAAGCTAATTACTTTATCCAATTAGCATTAATTAGTGACGCCTCTATTAAAGGTTCATAAATGAAACGTATCAGTAATGTTATATTCAATATTTGTCTGATATTTTAAACACAGACCAGATTTTAAACCGTGATAATGATAATGATATTGTTATTATGTTATTATTAATTATCAATAAAATTCAAATTATGAATTATCATACAAAATCTAATTAAAATTAATTTTTATTATAAAATTTATATACATTTCAAATTTTTAAAAAACGTTCAAAAGAAATTCTATTTTAATAACTTTTAGCAAGTGCAAATTAGAAAACTTTAAATACTTTTTCATATAAAAATCTATATAATTTTTCTTTTTTAAATATATTTGATAGAATGTTATTTATTTTTATATTATTTCTACTTATAAAGTAAAATTAAAGAAATTTTATAGAAAAATGGACGTCTTCTTCGAATAATTACGAGCGCTTATTTAAATATTCAACATTTTGGCTCTCTCGAAGAACTTAAAAATGACTTGCCAAGAATTACCTAATAACTTAAAATTTAAATAACTTAAGCAAAAGAATTTATGAAAATGTTGAATTTAAATATTTATTATTATTCGAAAAAGTGGTAAATCTTCCAAAAATTCTACATAATGTAATTATTATACTGATGTATTTACAGGTCTCAAATTGTTATTTTTCAACGTTGTTTATAGAAAAAATTGGATTTTTTGTATCTTTATGTACTTATGTACATTTATAACTCTACTAAATCTACTATCACTCTTTATCCCTTCTTTGGTAACTTCCTCCAGTATATCCATTATATCGAATTTTAAGAAGCTATATCGAAGTTATTTGTACATTATTATCTACCATACAGGTAGATAATATTATATAAAATTATACTTTATACTTTATACATTATACTTTATACAAAAGGTAAGCAAATTATTTACTGAAACATCGCTGATGCTATTTATAGAAAATTCTACTAAAAATAAAAATAACTGTAGGATTATAAAGCAATAGAAATATAGAAAAGAGAAATCAATTATTGGTTATAAAGCTTTACAAAAATGCTTATAGTAACACTGAATAAAAAATACTTTAGTTAAACTTAATTATTCAAATTTTGTTGAATCTTATTTAAAACCTAATAAGGAATCAACCAAACATCATATTTATAATATTAAGCAACTTAGTTAACTCCAAATTAGGGCAGATTTAATTTTCTACTTGGATATCAGTATACAAGTCACTTCACAATATGGCAGCCAAGAACACATAAAATGGCTGACATAAATCAATCGTCTAATAATGAAAATCAAAGCACCGCAATTGAATATTAGCCCACAGTACCAGACGCGAAACAGCTCTAATTATTCAGCCGCGTTTTAAGAACAGGATTTCGAAAACGGCGTAATATTTCCAACGAATGCAAAACAAGCGCAACGAGCAATCGCAATAAGCAGCCAATGCATATCAAAGCTCCGGCGCGCTCATTTCTGCGCGCCTATCGATTTACACAAAGGAGCTCGTTCGATAACCAACGAAGCGCGCGCCGCTTTTCGTTAATAAATTTCCGCACCAATAGACCTGACAAAGGCAAAAGTTACGCGATTGCAACTCCGCGGTGTATATGGCTTGTCGCCGAGCGCGCGGAAACTCCCTCAATCGATCAATTCGCGCGCGGCCTAACCTCAAAGCTCCGTGTTTCCACCCCCTTTGACGACATTATTACTCGCGCCTTCTTTCCCCGCGCGCGCAGCGATTCCGATAATTAATTTCGCGCTCCTGAATCGGCGCGTCTTTGCTATATCGGTTCTCTCTCGCTCGCGCACTACATGTATTTAAACAATTTTACGAGTGCGGCTGCAGTTGCGAGCTTTGAGCCAAGCACGCCGTGTATATATACTTTGCGGGCCGCGTTCGTTTGCGGAATAAGCGAAGCCCTTTGGGCTTCTTGTGACGCGAAAGGCGCGCAACGACAGAAGCGCGTTATATATGACGCCGTCTCCCGGAATTGTGTACAATTGGCGGGAAATTATTGAGGCTGTCGAGACGTGATCAGATTTTTTTATTTGGAAATGGGTGTGTGTATGTTTTGACGCGGAAAGAGAAGATGCTTGGCGGGAGTTGTAAAAATGAAAAATTAATTAGTTGGAATCTTTTTGAGATGTGCGATTTTCTGGCCTTTTGATGTTTTGTTATTTAGGATCTTTGAACTTTTGAAGTGTATATTTTGATTTATAACAGTATTAATTTACTTTCCTTACAGCGTCGATTAAAATAATTTAATATGCTGAGTTAAAAATATATTTAAATACAAATTAGTCTGATAATGTGCATACGATTTTAAATATTAATAACGTTAATTTTCAAATAATACTTTATAGTATATAATTTATAACTGTATAGAAAATTGACCATATTCTGGGCAGAATTTCTGGTCATTATCTAGAAATTCTGTTCAAAGCATTTTCAGAACTTTTACATGAGTATCATTTTAATTTTTGTTAACCAGAAATTCTATCCAGAATATGGTCAATTTTCTACCAGGGCTTAAAGAAAATAAATTACGAGCCTGCATTTATATAGTTCGAGGTTTATAAGCAGTGGACACAGCGTATCAATTAGAAACTTATAAGAGCATACACCAAAAACCTTGTTTGCTTATATGACTGTACAAATACTGTGCGCAAGAAGCGCAACGATAAGATTCGTTTTGCGCCTTGCACGAGCTTGACCTCTTCAATTTAAGGGGGCCAGCCTGAGTTGAAATGACTGAAAAAAAATAAAACATTTATTACTATTTAAAATAGTATATCA
>UELX01003840.1:0-20991 GCA_900480035.1 Eupelmus urozonus
TGACTCGTACTGCAAATTCCACACTCGGTCTAAAAAAGCTCACTTTTAGCCCTTGGTACATAATATACTATTTTGTTTTCCCTAAAGTAAATTTAAGGAAGTTAAAAAGTATATACTAAAAATAATGGAACTTTATTAATTACTTTTTAAAATCAATAATTATAACTTTAAATTCACATAATTAAGTATTATTATGTCACACAAGCATGATTTTCGCGTTTTATTGCCCTCAAAAGCGGGCCTTAAGTGACCATTTTCAGACCGGCGGGCAACGGGCAATAAGGAAAATTTTATTGCCCGTTGCTATGGACAATATATACACATACATACATACATACATACATACGTCCAGATTTCGTTTTTGAAGTTATTTTTTTGAAATTTTAAAGAGAAAAATAACATCTGGGCCTCGACGGGGGTCCAAGCAAATGTCATTTTTGAAATAATAATCTTATCCTTACGATTTCAAAAATGACGTTTGGGCCCCCCTGTAACTTATTAAGTGCGTGGTTGCCGTGTCTAAAAATGGTCATTTTAGCCTCGCTTTTTATGCCCAACAAAACGCAAATATCAATACCTGAGTGATTTAAAGCACTGTATGTACCACGGACCCTTGGCATATAATGTACTATTATCCTAAAACCATCCTAAAATAGCATGAAAATTAAAAATAATAAATAAATTTGCATATGTATACATCCTAAAATATCATGTATATATATGCTAATTTATTTGATTTTAATTTTCATGATATTTTAGGATGGTTTTAGTTCAAAAACTTACAATTTTTTTATATTTTAATTTTTTTAATAATAATTATTTTTATTTTATGGACTTGCGAAGTTATCAAAGTATCATTTTTTCTAATGTTAGATTCCTCTTTGAAAAGAAATATAACTATCTAAATAAATAATGAAAAATGAACGGGTTTTTGTTACATATTCATTTTCAAAATTCTATAATGACAAAATACTATTGATGCAAATGAGATTATATAAAATATAATTACTTAAAAAACAAATATAAGTTAAAACGAATTCTTTGTATTCAAAAATTTTAATTATGAATTTTGATTTAAAAAAACGAAAAAAGTAAGCAATTACAAATCTTATAAACATGGAAAAAATCGAAAAAATCTCTAATATAACTCTATAAAAATATATATATATATATGTAACTTTAAATAAGTATCTCTGAATCTAATGGCTCGATTAAGGCGACCTCGGAGGTTAGGTTAGGTTTCATTTCGTAGTTTACAAATTACGCTTTAAGTTTTTTAAAATTCTTTGGATTTTCAAGTTTCCCACTATTCTACTGTCTTCAAAGAATGATGGAAGCTTAAAAAATCTAAAGAATTTTATTTACTGAAAGCGTAATTTGTAAACTACGAAATGGAAACTTAGCACTAACTCCGAAGCCGCCTTAAAATGGGTGAACAACTCATCCAAAATATAATCAAGTTTATTCTGGTTATTACATAGGAACAAAAAACCATTTTTTCTATAATATTTTTTTCTCAAAACAAATATATGTTAATAATTATAATTTTCAGTATGTCCAAGAACCGTAATTTTTCTCCTAGAAATATCATAAATAGTTTTATAAATTTTACGGTTTAAAGAAAAAAAATGAAGAATTAATAAAAATATATAAAAATAAAAACTTAAATATACCATATTTTTAATATTAAAAGGAATTGTAATCTTTAATTTTTATGATTGAACTTTTCATATTCCTTTTTCTCCAAAATAAAATATTCATCTATACATAGATTTAGAAGTTTATTCAGAAGTAAAACAAATTTTGAACGCATTTATATTAGTTTAGTTCTATGATTTATTATATTGATTGATTATCTTGTATTTGCTGATTTTTTAGCACCTTAGTTAATTTATGTACAAAATCTGTTGAATATGCCAGAGCGTATGTAAAGAAAAACAAATTAGTAACCATTTGACGTCAATTTGCAACAAAGTACAGTTCGAAAATACAATTTCCCTATGGTATGATAATTTTAATTAAACATGTGTAGTCTTGCGAAAATCATCGATCTATTTTGTAATAAGACGATAAGAAATTTTCAAGCATAGTAATGTAATAAAAATATCAAAGTCAGGTGCGCTTGACTAGAATTGTTTTCGATCACGGTACTTGAACACATATTTAATTAAGATTATATATGCTTAAAGAAGAACAATAATAAAAGCCCCTGTTGAAATTATAGGAATATATTAAAGACACTTTCTAATGCAAACAATAAGCACTATAAGTATATATTTTGTTAATAATTTTCCTATAATGTTTTAAAAAGCTATTTTTATCATTATGTAATTGTAATTGCTTAACTTTTTATATACGTTCATTTAATTTGAAAAGCCAGTAAATATCGTACCGATTTCTTAATAAAGTAACAATAAAAGTGTTGATGCTTCCCAATGAATAAAAGCAGCAAATTGATCGGTTCATCAAGTTACACCGAAGCGCAGAGAGGTAGAGTTCCGGTTAAGCTGAAATATTCCTAATAAGCATTGCGTAATAAGCCTGACGAGGGGGCGGCCGGGGCGGTCTCGCGCAAAAAAATAATTTAGCCGAGAAAACAGCAAGTACAGGCCAGAGAGTCATAAACGCGTAAAGGCGCAATACAAGAAGCCAAGGCAAGGCGCGCGCAGGATACACTAATGGCTGCGGAAAGCATAACGAGCGAGCTGCGCGCTTGCGGCGAATGAAAAGAAAGCGGAAATCGGCAGGATTCTTGGGCTTGGATGCTATATGCGCGAAAGGCATCAGAAGCGGGGCCCACATCACGTGATGTATAATCTGCGCGTAGCAGGCACAAGGCTTGTTTGTTTCGTCCTGCGCCTCTGCAATTTACGAGACGTCGGCGGGAAGTCAGGCTCTGCGCGTGCATGCGGCTTTTCTCGGAGGAGCCGCTCCGGCGCTCGCGCCTCAGCCTGTAATCCTTGATATAGCCCACACGTCCTTTTTGCCTGCCTCTGCGCCTGCTTTCGCTCGCTCTTTTTTTCGAAGCCCAATGTGCAGGTATATAGGCCTCCTTTCTGGAATCCGATTCTTGTTCGGCTCGCTGTTTTTTCCGGAACGGCGCGACCCACCTCACCGGGCGCTCTTTCGCGCGCGATTGGATGTGTGTATATATATGCATGCAGGCCTGCGTATGAATCATTAGAGCTGCGCGAAGCTTCGACAAAGGAGCCGGGAATGATGCATTGAATGTCAGCAATTTCCTGTCTCGATATTCTCTACCTTATATTTTATGCACAAGCTGCCAGGGGCTTTCCCGAAACTAAGCTTTTTTCTTTTTACGCTCTTTAATGATAACTAATCAATCTTTCGAGTAGACGCGATGCTGCGAAATTATTTATTAATTATATACTGTATATACCGTGAGAAAATAATAGATCTAATGCTATTAATACTCAGTGTACTTAAAATTTTAAAATGCCTTCGTCGGCTATTTTGTAATCTATTTAATTTTTAAATAATGAAATAAAATTTCGAATAATAAGACTAAAGAAAGACAGAGTTAAAAGTTGGTCAAAAACACTTTTACACGAAGGTGGTGTGAGTATCCGCTGATATATACTTTATTGAATGAAAAGCGAAACCAAATTTGCCAAAAATTGAAAAAAAAATTTAAGAAAGTAAATGGTTACTGGGATATGATGTCTTTTTTGCACCCCCCCCCCTCTCTCTTTCTCTTCATCTTTCGAAAGAGTCCCACTTTTTCAAAAGATCATTTAAAGCCTTGAAGCTAACATAAATCCAAAATAAGAGAGAAACATATTCAGGAGCACTTTCTCATATTCTCTTTTGTGCAGTGGCGCAAGTATGCATATGCGATTTTTCCCAGTTGCAACAATTCACTCGCAAAATCAAGCGACAAAATAAGATTTTAAATATAAGGCGCAAATAAAGCTGCAATCCTTATCTTGAGATGTGACTAGATTACCAGAGCTCATGAAAACAGTTTTCGCGAATATAACTTCATCTTTTTCATCAAACGGTCACATGACAGGTACTTACACTACTGCGGTTCAGGGAAAACCCGAGGGAAAGCCCGTGAAAACGTCACGTTCCTCTCGGCTTTCCCGGCGTTTTACTACGCGTTATTTACCTACGAAAATTCTAGCGAGGAGCTCCTTCGTCCTTGAATAATCGAGATAAACGAGAAAATTTCTTAGCCCTTGTGATTCTGTTTTGCCCAACTTTTTATCCTTGATGATTCGGCGGAACTGTCAGAAGAATGTTTGCGCAGTAGAAATAAGGAAAGTGGTATAATTTTAATTTGATAAAAAACTTATATGTGTATACCGTAACAGTTTTAAAAATTTTTTTCCGATTTCCTTCTTCTTTTTTCCTTTGTATCATATCTAACAAATACCACTAAAAAATTATGTTTTAGAACAAATCTTAATATTTGAAAAAAAATTATTTATCTTTCAAAAATGTAAAGTCAATTTTTTTCATTGTTTTTTCAAACAATTATTAAATATTGAAAGCTATTTTAAGAATTTTTGTTCAGAAAGAAAAGTAAGATAGTTCTTTATCTTTATTTAAAATTACTATACACTGATTCGATATTTGCATTACTCTGATATAGCAGAACGCTTTTATAGTAAAACACTTTCGCAATTTGCGTTGTGATGCAAAAGTCTTAGATCACGGCAAAAAGTTTTAATTATTATTGATATCAAGATAGCGTGTCAAACTTTTGTTGATGCTTGCAATTCCTTTTTTATTTATCTGTTTTTCAGTGCTTGTTTTGTCAATTATATTGTGCAATAGATGTTGCTGCACAGCGTGAGTTGACAAGAATTAAATTTTCTTCACTCAAGCTCGAACCGTAACCGCACAGGGATATATCGTCGATTAGCTCAGATGTGCGAAAATTTTGTTTATTCGAATTCTTCTAGGAATTAGTGGCTCAGAGCGGCAGACATGGGCTATCGATTCAATATTATTCCAAAGAATTAGCAAGCTTTTAGCGTTAAGTCATTTTCGACGAAAAATCCGCATTTCCGTAAACAACAACATTTACCAAAAGTATGAATGTACATTTTTGCCAGTGTGTTATTTTGTTTTTTTTTGTAAAAATTGATATTTTAAGATTGCATATTAAAAAAATCTTGCAATTATTATAGATGAGTAATTAAAATTTAAAAATCTCATCTCTGCGTGCATGTAAAAGCAATCTCTGTCTATAGTTATTTGGTGCAATAGTTTTCAAAGAGCGCTCAAAAGTCTCTGGGCGATTGGCTCAGAGTTTGTAGAGAACCGTTACACAGAGAGAGAGAGAGAGAGAGAGAGAGAGAGAGAGCGCCGTGGCGCAATTAGACAGATCCTTCAGTTCGTCCTTGCGAAAATGACGTCTGGAATCGCTTGTGAAAAGCGGCCGCGACGCTAGCAAGATCCATCTGAGCGAAAAATCACTTTGTCCCCTGGCGGCTGGCGCGCGCGTAGGTGTCCCCAGTTTCGCAAAGACGAGGAAATTTCCTCGAAAAATGGCGCGCAATAGCTTAACCTCCTTTAGTACGCGCGCTGTTTTGCAAATCCTTGATTGTGAGCGCATGTCGCGCAAGGCCGCCGCTAGAGAATTTGGGCCATGCTTGCCGCGTAGTTTCACTAGATAGAAAGGAGCGCTTATGTACGGTGCGCGCACGCGAAACAAAAACATTGCGCGCGCAAGCGCTCGGCACCGCGCTCTCTCGCGCTCTCTCGCGCTCTCTCGCCACGAGCGAGAGCGGCTACGTGTATATAAGCTGGCTCCTATCTATACCAAAGGGGCTAGGAGAGTTGGTCAAGGAAAAATGTTTTCTCGACACGGAGATTAATTGAAACAATGACTGATTTAATTGACCAATGAAAATTAAGGAGTTGGCTTTTTAAGTTTCTTTTAGCTTGTGTAATTTTAACTTTTATTGCGATCGATTGGCTATCTAAACTTCAAATATTTACTCTCAGTTATGTACTACTTTTATTAGATGTACATTCGATACTGAGTGGATTATAATATTGCAAATATTTGCATTTCAATATCCCGATAAAAGCTTTATTAAATTAAAATTTTCTTTCAAAGTTTCAAAAGCCCAAAAGCTTGATAACAACAATCTGCCTACTCATTTTGTATTCGCCTTTTTCACAAAAAGAAAATCATACTCCAACAATAAAAGAGAACACGACGATGACTCGCCTCGGTGAAACTCGCTTATGTCAGCCACAAATTTAAGTAAAAACATGGAAAACAAAAGTCAGTGTTTTAGAAAATGTCGCGTATAGCGGTAAAGCGTATACGTCGCAAGCCTCGCTTCGTCTCTCTCTCATATAGAGAGTGACGAAGAAGGAAATAAAGGTCGCTGGCGCGCTCGCAAGAAAGCGCTGTTGTATATACGTACGGTTCTCCGGCCGCAGAGTAAAAAGAGAGAGGGAGAAATTGCGACGGGGCTTTGTTTGTTATGTTATTCCCCTCCAGGATTTCGTGTACATACCGAGTCTGAGTCACGGCAATTGCACGAGGCCGGACCTGCCGCCACCGCCTCGACCTAACCTATCTTAAGTAACGGATGCACTCGCACAACAGCAACGGCGCAGTTTATTGCTGTCGCGCGCGCGCGCTCTGCTCGGCCGACGCCAACGACTTGCCGTTTATATTATAAAATAAAGATAAATTGCCTTACTTATTCTTTTTCTCCTGACTAATAAGTAATCGCTTATGTGAATAATCCTTTAACTAGAAAAAGCTTACAATGCAAATGATTATTAGTATTCAATTTCAATATAATTATAAAAAAGATTTTTTTAATTTTTAAAAACTTTTTTCCTTTTTTGAAAAAATTAAAATTATATTATGAAGTATAAAACAATCTTTTTGAACTATACCTTTGACAATACTTATTCTATTTATGTAAGGCTAAAAGGAAAGCAAAGTGCGTTTTCACTTACTGACATTATTTTATGAAAATTTGACGTTATTTTTCTTTTTTACGTGACACATCTTCCTATTTAAAGTTATTTTTTGATTGTGTCAGCATTTTATTTTTCTGTTATTTTTTATAATTTTGCGATATTATTGGCTTATCTCGTAAATTAGCCGTTATTTAATAGAGATTTTCATTATTTTCCATATTTTTACGTTATTTTTCGACAATTGGCGTTATTTTGACGTGATTTTTAACCTATATCTGATGTTTAACAATATTTCGAATATGATTTGGTTATTTTTTACCTTACTTTGTAGTTTTCTTGATTTAAAATCGTTTTGTCCTTTCCTGTTTGTGCCAGTCCACTTGTCAGGACCTGGTAAATGTCTGACCATATTGTCACCATCATTACTTTACCAGGACGTAATAAAAATATTGTTGAAAAAGTCAGAATAATACATATACAATCTGTCTTTAAGTAAAGTTTAGGTAACTGATGTATTCTGAATAGTTCCCTGCACTTTGCGAGCTCGGTAATCTCTAGCTTTCGAATGGCAGGACTAGCCGACTGGTTCACATCATGAAATGAAAATCTATCTCATCGAATTGAGAAAGCTGTTTTCAGTCTTTGATATCGTATATAGTTAATTAATTGTAACCTTATGAGGTACTTCGTGGTATGACAATTTATTCACAAATCGAATTAACGATATGCAACTAGAGTACCTATATACTATGAACCATCGAGTATTCTTGCATTTTTTTTTATCTTCACAATTGAGAAAATGTATAACGATAAATTTACACATTTTTTAAATATTTAAATTAAAAATATTGTTTTTTAATCACCTCGCCCCAAATTAAAACTCCATAACATCTCATCGAATTTTTATATATGAACAGTAAATGGAGGAATTTAGGCCCGGCTTCGCAAAATTTTCAAAGGAATCAGCATATTATACTAAAAACTGTAAGCAGATACTTTATTTTAAATACATTGTCATGAAGTGAGTAGCTTTAAATCTCGAAAAATTCTTGAAATATATATGCAGTAATATTAATTCATTGCAATATATTTACAATGCTGTATCTGTTTACATTCTTTTAGTGATAAATAATGATTTCTTTTTAATTATATGGAGTGGAGGCAAACCTCAATTTCTCCATAAATTCTGTATATAGATGTAGTGTCGTAGGGCACTAGTATTTCAAAATTCTTTTAAATATTTTAGAGAGTCATTTTTTTATTGCTTTGTAACATCAAATCAACTATTGTTTCTTAAAAAAATATAAATAAAATAAAAAAATATCTTTTTATATTATAAGTATCAGTGAGATTTCCATAAAAATTTTTTGAAGATCTTTATGCTCGATTATACATTTAAATTTATCCCGTATCATCAAAGGAAAAACATTTCATAAAATAATAATATAATGTAAAGTATAAATAATTGAAAACAGTTCCCTTAACTGGATGTACGAGAATTTTGTATTATACATTGTGGTTCAATATTGTGGAACGTGAACCAATGCAACAGAATATGAGCATGTTACACAAAAAACAAAGAACTTGCACAATTGTTTTTCAGTGCAGTTTATTTACAAAAATATAATAAATTATTTTTAATAAAAAGAAATTAAAAGTGAAAATATATAATGTTAACCCTCATTAGAAACTAATGTTTTGAGCCTCAAACTTTATACCCAAAGAATAATCATTGAAACATTTAGCCATTGCAAAGCGAAGAATCCTTGATCAAAAGCATCAAGAATATAAAAAGAGCGCAAATACAGGACTCGCTGTGTCATATTCCAAAATACTCGGAAAGCTGCGGATAGGAGTGGGATTAAGGCCACGTAGCCGTTATACGAACAAGCGCGCGCGCAACATCGCGAAATCCACGTACTTACGTGTAGCAGAGCATCTTCTGTCTGGGGGGGACCGGGTCTGCTAAAATTTCAGGGGTTTTCCAAGTCGTCTCGCCGTGTTTCGAAAGTCCTTTCTCCGCGCTGGCGCGGTTTCCTTTCTTTATTTCGCAGGAAAAAAAGAAAGGCCTAATTACGTCATGTTGAGAAAGCGCGCACGCGCACTATACCTATGTACTTGTGCGCGCCTCCGCGCGGCGACATGTCGAGAGCTTGAATTTTTTTTGCAAACGAGAGCTTGTGTCGTTATTCGATCACTTTTCTACGGAAGCGCCTAGACGGTATCTTTTGGTACTAGGTAGTGCGTGCTCAATTTTCATTTAAAGAACAGAGCGTCTTGTAATGGTCGACTTTGTTCTAATTTGCATGGATTTGTGTAAAGTAAAAACTGATAATTTTATCAGTATAGTGAAACATTGCAAATATTAAGTGTTTTTAACGTTGAAATGACGGTATTAGCGGCCGACTTGAGCGCCATCCTTTTTCTCTGTATAGCACAGAGGGCGTTGCGCCGCATTTTTCCTAGGCGCGCATTCGGCGTGTTTACATAGCGCGGAGCGAGAGTAATGTCTGACACGGCCTCTATTATCTTTTCCTCTCTCTTTAGCGCAATTGCGTCCTTTCCAATGATCGCGTAAGTATGTACGCTCGCGAGCGCGCCGTAAGAACATTGGCAAGGACGAATTTTCTAACGTAACGTAACCTACTTATTAGACGCGGGGGCCTTTTTATCGCGCGCCGCCGTCGCCGCAGTAGTTATTACTGCGCAAAATAAAAGCGTTTTATACCTCGTTCGCTATAAACAAGTATACGGCCAGGATGCTGAGTCCTAAGTCACTTTCTTGCTTGCATTATTTTGCGCACGACAAATTGGTAGCAAATATTTGACTGTATTTTCTCTCTCCTCTCTCTCTCTCTCTCTCTCTCTCTTTTCCTCGAGCCTCGCGCGCGCGAGCGTTAGGTAATCGCGTCGCTACCGCCGCCACCGCTGACCTCCTTTATACATTTCTCATTCAGCTGCGCGCTATTTTATTTTATTCGCTGTACTTGGAATTCCTCTCTATATACAGGCTATATACGCGCAAGCGCAACGACAGCGCTGTACATAGGGTCTGACTCTTCGTTTGTATCTTGTAATTAAGGTTTATTTACATTCCTGCGCCGGAGCGCGTGGAAGATATTTTCTTTAAAATTTTCTCCAGCTCGACAATGCATTATATCACCTGCATTTTACTATTACTAGTTTAGTGTCAATAAAAAAATGTATAGGAATAGAGTAACTGTGTCACTGCAGCAAACATCCGGTTCGAGGAATGTGAAAGGATTGTACGAAAATTTGTCGACTGATCGATGTCAGAGATACACGTTTTCATATTCATTGTCGCTTAACGTAATCAATATTGAATTATTTCACATAAATTATTGAATTTTAAATAATAATCAATGATAATAATTCTTACGGCCTAGCAAATATCAGTAGACCTGTGAAAATTCCGAAGTCTACTTGATTTTCATGCATGATTAAATTTTCAATTATCACTTGTCAAACTGCGTAGAAAGCTGGCGAACTATCTATCCTTCATGGAACAAAATATACATGCGAATATTTGAATATATATTTTCCCTTAACGTATACGTTAGATATAAGCCCAATTGCAATATATTAAAATATCGAGCGAAAATTATTGTTAAATACGGTGTGCTGCAAAGTCCAACTGGCTGGCGGCGCTTAGCTTCAATGTTTTCCGCGATAAATAAATTTCTTAGCGTTGACAACGACAGCACAGCTCCTAATTAGCATGGAGCGCTTCGCGCGCGCGGCAAAACAAAACATTTTCGGATTGCCGTCCTTGTTAAAAGCAAGGAGGCAGCGGCAGCGGCAGCGGCACGTCAGCGTTACGTGGCAGGCAGCACGTAGGTATATAGCCCATACTTTATAAAGCGCCGGTGAAACTGCGGAGCGATCGGCTTCTATAAATTCGCCAAACTCTCGGGACACGTAACGCATAACATAAGCGCGATGTTTGTGTCTCTCGGAGAGCCGCTCGGCGCGCAGGAGAAAGTGTACCAGAAACATAGAGCCGGAGAGAGCGTCTACTAAGATGTATGTAGCGAATAGCGAGTCGGTGTGTGTGTGTGTGTGTATGGAGGTAGATATGTGGGAGAGAGAGAGAGATGGAGAGGTTGGGAGCTAGAACGCGAGGGGGAGAGAGAGGGAAAGAAACACAAAGAAACACACAACACGGCGGCGCGCGGTGGCGAATGGATTCCTGCAGTTTCATAACTTAGTGACCGACATTCCGCGCGCTCGCGCGCCAATTGCACCACTAATAATAATGCCCCTGACGTCATCCGAATGCGTCCGAGCAAACTGCTAGTTCGCGAGGAATTTGCGTTTCTCCTTTTTTCATCCTCTCTGCAGCTCTCTCTCTCTCTCTCTCTCTCTCTCTCTCTCTCTTTCTTTTCTTTCTTTCTCTTGATCTTGTGCTACTCTTGATGATTCTTTTTGCGCACTTGTATTTCCTGATATACGAGTATATGTGAATATCAGAATCTTTTATTAATAAACATTGTTGCCAAGAGATTTCGTTCAAGTAATATTTTGTGTAAATCTATAAAGAAATAATAATGTTCTACTATAGTTTTCTCAAACAACTAAATGTGATAGATTGTTTTTCTTAAGATTTATTTAAAGTAGATAAATAAAGAAGCTTTTAAATTATTTTGGACTAATTATTTTTAAAATATAATTATTGATGTAAGAAAATTCTAATTTGAAGATAAATTACCTAAAGGCGAATACATAATATGCTTAAATGAAACACCAAGTTCTTATGTAATAAAATAACTTATGCACACGTGATGAGTTTGAGAGAACACTTAATAGATAGTACGATTTGTGTAAATCTACTTTTTTTTTGTTATGAATTATCGAAATAATAGCTATTAATTTTAAAGAATATGTAGTACTTATAGGTGAATACTGCAAGTACTATTTTCTGTAACAGTTGTGTTCAGTTTATTAAAATTAAAACAGAAAAAGAATTAATGTTAAAAGTATTTAAGTATAAGTATATACAATAAATTTATTCTGGATTAATTTACAAAGTATCGTTTAAAATCATTGATGTAAATATTTAGCGTTTCCAGCAGAAAGGTAAAAATTAAAGAAAGCTGAGCAGGATCAGCCGGTCTCGAATCGCAAATTGTGCCTAAAAATAGCCATATATCCCAAGGCAGTAAATCAGTTTTTCGAAACGAGCACTAGCTCAAGTCGCCAGAAGCAAAGCTGTTTTCCCGGTAGGTTTCTGTTTTGTTTACATGAGTTTTTCCCGAGAACTTTCCTTTACGTCTTCATTAGGAGGCCGCGCGTGCAGCTCGCGCGCTCGTTCCTATACCTATAGAGAGAAGCGCGTAAATTACTCACGAAGAATGCGGTTACATGACAAATGGACTGTGCACGGCTGGGCTCTTTCTGGAATTCCAGAAATCTCAAAGCGATAAGAAGGCTTTTCCAGGCAAACCCGCTCACTTGCTGCTTTGCTGCACGCTCCCCCCTCCTCTGCCTGCAGGCCTTTTTCTAACCTTCTCGTGTAGCGCAAGTTTGATTTAAGCCGAGGAATTTCATGATAATTCGACGCTGCTGCAATGTGGCTCGGGCTTTTGGAGCTATTTTTTCTTTTTTCGACTGTCACAACAGACTCTGGTAATCGATAGGATAATTCTGGCTTTCAATAGTTCAAGGCGAGATTCTTAAGCTCTTTTTTAAGATTATTTCAATTTTCTCAAGTTTTTTGCATACAGTACATAATGTTGCGAGGGATTCAGCTCGAGTTTAAATCACTAGAAATAAATAAAATACTTTTTATTTTTAGAAATTGAAGAACTTGATCTTGTTTAATATATAAAGGTTTTGTACTTACGATTTACTGTACATATTATATATCATTTTGGCACTATTATACCTATCAGTTGTCTATAAATATAGTGCTCCAAATCTCTGATGCGGCCCACTTTTAAAAGCCTTGAATTTTAGCTTTTGTATCCACTTATCATAGTTTTTAAGCTGTTTCATTAATTCATATCAGAAAAACACTTCTTGAGAATAGTATTTCAGATACTATGGATTGCTTTTTTGAAAAAAAAAATAATAAAAAATTTATAAAGCTGCTTATGTGTGCAAAATACTAATGATAATGTATTTAAAAGTCAGTACTACGTACGCACATCAATGAGTCTCTAATTTCTTATTAATTTTGTTTTTTTTTCAAAAAAATAATCTACAATGTTTGTCATGCTCCTGAGGAGTATTTTAAACTTAGTCTGGTATAAATTGATGAACCGTTCGGCTTAAAAACCCGTGCAGTAGATAGGTGCAAAAGCTAAAGTATAAAGTTTATAGAACAGTGAACAGTATCATAGAGCCTTAGATGATGATATAAATCAAATGGTGCCAAAATAATATACGTATACGTATATAAAGTACGAAAACTTACTATATTTACCAAAATTATGTTCTATTATTTTGAAAAGTAAAAAATATTTTATGTATTTTCATAGTGAGTTTGTTAGATAGAGTCTCTAATTAAACATACAGTTGCGAGGTTTTTATTAAACTTAAATATTCATTCTTACAAATCCAACTTAGTTTTTCCTTATTTACATAAGAGGAAACGTAGTGTGTGATGATTGCGTTAATTTTAATTTTGGTAAACTAGAAGGAGTTAATTTAATTCTATTCTTTTTCAACTTTTTTCCTTAAACTATAAAAATTTTCATTAAATAAACGAATTTATTGACTGCATTACAAGCAATTGTATTACAGTTACTTACATATTTAAGATTTTGTTTTGATAAAATTACATTTATTTTGTTATGCCTTAACATTATAATGTTTATTATACTTATAATTTCGCTCAATTTGATAAGTTATAAGTCGAATAAAATAATATTTTTTTAAAATTTATTTATATTTATATAAGTTTTATTATAAAAAAATTTAAGCGAATTTCGAAGATCTTTGTAGTAGCAGCGAGGCGCTCGAAGGGTAAGTTCCTCGAAATCGTTATAAATTTTTAACGAAAAATAATCTCGGCACTACTTATATATGTTTAATGTAATAAGCTACTTCGAAAATTGATCCATTTTACTCTTGAATATAGTTAGCTTCAAGTCAGAAACTACAAAGATACAGGGGGCGCGGGTAGGCTTCTCGCTTCGTAACGTGTACTTAAATTGTTTCGCATAACTACGTAAAATAACGCGGCTCTTGTAGTGTGGGCTAAAAAATTTGAAAATTCGCGAGTATGTGAAAATAGTATGTATGTATAGGTAGATATGTATAGGTAGAGAGAGGAGAATAAAAAGAGGAGGTGAGCTTCGAAAAGTATTAGGCCTCGCTCTCTTGCAATTAACGGGCCATCGAACGAATCGTCCGTGAGGTAATTGAGGTTCGCTCGATTACCTGTATCTTGCGATAGGGGCAAACCAGGGTATCGGTAAACCTACTGTGTGGCTTGTATTGAACTTTTTAATTATTTTTTGAACTTTCGATTTGTGTGCACTATACCTGTGAAGCTTCTTTAATATAGGTGTTAAATTAAAAAAGTTTTAATCATATATGTACGTTGCAATGCAGTTATACGAATTAATTACAATTTATGTTTTATTTAATGTGCAGTTATAAAGTCCAATGCAAATCTGTTTACGCATCGACAAAGTAAACATGTGCAGCTTCAAATGTGGAATAATTTTCTTTGAGTTTACTGAGTTACTTAAAACCGAATTCGCTTCCATTTACTGCAGAATATCATACATTAAAAATTTTAGATATTAAAAATTTGAATTTAAAAAAAATTAATATTTAAGCTGTTTTAGTAATTCAAAATTTTTAATATAAGTATAAAAAATTATAATTATAGAAGTTTTCTATTTTCACTAAAGATGAAGAACGATACATTGGCTGCATTTGAAAATGTTCAATTAAATGTTTTGATATTTTAATGTACTTAATCTGTAGCCCAGTATACCAGCCTTCCTTACTTTCGTGCAACTATATCCAAACATATATATATATAGCTAACATTACCTATGTTACCAACTTGTATATAAATTCTCTAACAGTAGTAGAAGCAATAAAATCAGGAGAATCTGCCGGCAGGCCGAGCATGCGGTCGCTGCATCGATCCTCAAATCGGCCATCGAGCAAACAGGAAATCCGTATCTAAAAAAACCGGCTATCCGATAGAGTCCGCACACATCCCTTCTCGTAGCGTCCCGATCGACTCGTCGTCGCTGAAAAAACAACGCCCAATGTTTATCCCGGCCTGTGTTAACACTGCAGTTCCCCAGGATAAAAAAAAAGTGCAGCTCCCAGACGAGATATAGCCACTAGGCTCCCCTCTTTCAACCGGAGAGAGAATTCCGAAAAGTCGATAAGGAAAAACGACGAGTATGTGTGTACAACGAACGGGGGGGTTACGCGCTGGGTCAACACGAGGCGACTAGTGCAAACGAACATCCTGCAGATGAGTGCGCGTATATAGCTGGCTGCGCGCATCGCTAAAGCGAGAACCGTAGCCGGCGGCGGCGTTTCCGGAAAATAGATGTTGAGCGCGAGAACGCGAGGCACTTTGCGCGTATGTAAACGCGCCGATAAAAGAGGCGACGCACGCCCGGCGTTCATTCATGGAATCGCAAAGCGTTAAGAAGCTACGTCCACTGCGCCGCTTCTTATAACTGTAAGCCGGCCGAGGGAAGCGCTGAGTCATATGCGCATACACGCCGGGATTGTGGGAAACAAATGCTTTTTTCACCTTTTTTCATCCTCTTGTCTTTCTTGGTTTTTTTTTTTTCGTTGAACTTCAGCGCGCGCTCGGAATTGTAGGTGGCTAATTTTGTAATCTTTCCGTTAGCTCGAAGGCTGCTTTAGGTCAAGAGTTGGCTTGTTTAAAATGTGGGCTACGGCGATAATATTTTCATGAGGAGTCGATATTTTATCCTGTTTGGAGAATTAATATTAATATATTGGATTTATTAGCGATCCGTTTGGCTCCGTTTGTTGTATGTAAACAAACTTATTTAAAGTTTTTTTGGAATAATATAAATGTATTTTTTACGTATTCATTTATTGAGTAAGGCTCTTGTAAAAAACAAATGTATTGGATAAACAACATGAAGAGATAAAAAGTATATGTAAATAAGACCTATATATATATACTTGATATAGCTTATGTTTCTTATTTACAACACCTATATATGGATTGAAACTCAATTTATTTTTGTTATTTTAATTTACGTTCCATTTATAGTTATCTTTAAAACTTCTTCCGCAGCTATCTTTCATAATTGTCTCTACTAGCCGTAACCCAAAAAATGAATTGACGTGTTCTCTGAAACTAGCAATCCGCCTCTTGCCAAAGCAACAAAATAAAATAGTAAGCCGAGCGAAAAATATGTAAAAATTACGTAAAAGACATAACCGTTCGAATGCCTCAGTCAGTCCGCACTCCCAAGAAAGGAAGACTCTCAAGCTGTTCCATTAGCCATCGCGCATCCGCGCGCGCCTCATTCCCGGGTATTCCCGGCTGCGATAAAACGTCCGGCCACTAGCAGGCATCTAGCTCTCCGCATGTATACACACTCGATAACAGTCACGGGCTTTCCGCGACACGTGCGTCAATCAGTTTTTGCGGAAACGCCTCTTCTGCAGCCGGCGTCTGTTGACACTGCTGTATGCGCGCGCTCGTATAGGAAATACGCACGCACCGGATAGCTATTTGCGATGCAAAAAAAGCGCAAGGAAAGAAAAAATATATATATATATATCTTTCTCAACGGCTATACGCACCTATACATGCTTGCCCACCGCACGGCATTCGAATGCTAATTGATTCGCGCTCGTTCGAATTTATGGATACGCCTATAGTCGCTGGGAGGAGGAAAAGAAGAGGGCTGCTGTGGCCGGATGTTGACTTTATTTTTAGACGCAATGGAAATAAGACTATTTTTGAACCGAGTGCTTTTATAAATAATCTCATTATGCGCGCGCGAGCGGTGGCTATCAAAGGGGATAGCCGAGGCGGCGAGCTGCGTATGATAATCCGGCCGAGAGGCATTATATAGATGTTTCTTACGAAATTAATGAGTTTCGGCCGGGTCGAAAGTCCGTTTTATCATTCATCGATGCGCCGGCCGCCGCGCAGTCTAAATATTTTTAACTTTCCTCGAGGTAATTCAGGATTTATGGCCCTTCCTTGGATTTTCAACGGACTTTATTTCATGCCTTATACGAAACGCTCTTACTTATTTTTTTCCTCAAGGAAGAATTTCCTTGTATATTCACTCTGTTCGACGAATAAATTTTATGTTTTTCATTTTTTTTCCTCCTTCTGGGCACACGACAATTTCGAGAATGCAAACGTGACGCAAAGTTTATTTTTCGTCTTAAATAGCAATACAGAGATGTATCGCTCAATGTTGTTTTCGCCTCTAGCTCGATGCATTCCGATCGAGTGAAGAAGGCAAATTTATTTTATATAATACTCGATGTTTTCTTATCAAAAATTTAGCACGCGCGATAACTATAAGCTATTAATTCAAAGAAATAAAATGAATCACAACAAAATATTTACTGTTTGTTCCTTTTTTTCCACATGATGGAGCTCAAAAAATATTTTTACAAGGCACTTCAAACAAAGATAAATAAAAGTATTTATTTCTTCAAACTTACTGATATATTTTATAAACTCTTTTAACAATAATTAGACTTTGAAAGTGAACGTAATATGTTTTTGTTATTATTTTTACTTCGCTTTGCATCATTAAAAGCATTTTCAAAATATCAGTCGGTCGAGTAATAATAGTCACAAACATCAACAAGATTCTTTCTATTGCTTGTTTGTGACAAATTATAGTGGAATAATAAAAAATGGCTATTTTTAATTTATGACTATCTACTATTTCTATTTTTATCGCGGGACATTGTATTTTTGCATCAACACAGAAAGCATCGACAAGTGACAATTTGATTGATGATTAACGCAAGGAGAAATCTTGCAGATTATTATTCATAGTCCTATCAATTTTACGTTATTAGAATTAGATATTACGTGATTAATAATGGCAAGAGACATCTTACAAAGTACATATGTTTTTATACTTGGTTAATTTGAACAATAATGTTCTGAATTTGTTTTTGAATTCATCAAAAGCATTAAAATAGTAGTAGTAAATATTTAAGAAAACAAAAATGAAATAATATTCCGAATTTATTTACCACTTTACGATAGGCATGCAGATATTCCAAAGAGTTGAAAATTTTATGCTTGCTATGTTTAATTAAGTTTAATTAAATTCAGAATGCGGAGTAGAGTGCAAAAAACATCCGTACTTCTTTCAACAAGTCGCAATAAAAACAGCATGAAAGAGTACATTTTCCATAAGTTTGATAAACAAGTAAACAAGGAAAGAATAACAACAACAAAGAGGCATATCAATCGTACAGCAGTAAACTTATTTAATTTACCCACGCGTCAAGGAACAATTGTATTTGGTCACCGTTTCCACCCGTCTATTAATAAACTCATTTGTCAGAATTCGTTTGTCGTTGCGGGAACGGGAAAAATCCGGCTGGCCCAAGGCTGCGGGAGGTAAGAAACAAAGCGCGGAATTCGACTTATATATATATAGCGAGTCCATGAATGCGTAATCTCGGCGTCTTCGGCGTGTAAACTGCAGAGATTCGTCACTCGGTACACAGAGCGAGTAATTTCAAGCAAAACAAGAGCAACGCGCTCTCCGCAAGCAATCCGTGATATCGCGCTTACGTAAATCGCAAATAACAGCGCGGGGGTCCAGGCACATCTATAGAAGCTCGAAAGAAAGAAGAAGGTAAAAATTGTAGCTCGAGCCAGCGCGGACTCGAAGAGAGATGACATTCCAGCGCTGTTGTGCAGCGAGGCTCGCTTCTCGCGGAAGTAGCTATATAGCAGCTGCGCAGCTGGAAGGAGGCAGAACGGTTAGACGATTAAGCCGGGACACGAGCTCTCTCCCTTAGAGCGAGGAGCTGCTATTGAGGAGCGAGCCGCTGGATATACTTTCGCGGCGACTTTGCTTCGTCCCTGGAATGCCAGGAATGTTTCGTTGGTACACGTGTACGTAAGCGAGCAGTCGGCGTGTATGAAGGCGCGATTCGCCGCGCGCGCGCTCAATGAGAAAGGAGTGCCGCGAGTGATATGCGTTTTAGCTGTGAGCCGGAGATTACGCACTATGTGATGGCATGTGCGCATGGTTATATGTATGTGGAGACGTGTGCTTGTATGCTTGCGGCGGTGTGCTTTAAGAAGGGACGGATTGACCGTTTTGCGGATTCGAGTACGTTTATGTGATTGTTTGCGGCACTGTACTATACTCTGGATTTTTTAAGTTTAGAAATAGAAAAAATAAATGATGAAAAAAGAAGAACAAGTATTAAGCAAACGTTATAAATTCGTGACTGGCTTCGAGGTATGCCAGCGCACCTCTTGATATAGTTATCTTGTTTTTAGTCTCTTTTAGCTCGCTGCGACAGTGCCTTTATGGGAATAAAACCGTATATAGAAGCAACTGCTCAAACGAACGATCGGTTAGTTACTGTATATCTCTGGCTTTTCGAGATAACTGTGCTCAAGTCCATTTTTCATGTTTTTCAAAAATTGATGCTTATTAATGTTGAAGGTGCGGCTAAAATCGGAAGAAACGAGTTTAAATCTAATATATAACTATTTCATTTAGACACTAAATACCAATATAATCGTGTTCATAAGTTTAAGATACTCTTTTTTTTTTAGCTGTAAACCAGTTAAACGTACGAGTTATGCTGAAGCTCGGAAACTGGATCAATTACGGACTTATTCTCCACTACTTCTTTCATTTAATATAAATAATAAGAAAACTGAATTTTAAAGTAAACAAAAATTAACAAATATTAATAATTTTTGTAAAAAATATTATATTATTTAATTTTAGTATATATCTGCTGTACTGTATCTATTCGCTTCTTAACTTAACTAGACAAGATCATTCTTATCACAAGTTGATTATAGATAAATAAAAGAATTAAAACTTATTTCGATGACAGTGGAATTATCAGAAAAGGTAAGGAAGTAATTATTGAAAAATAAACTGATAAATTTATATCCGGTGCGATAATTTTACTAGATAACAACTTGACGCTAACTCTTTGAATTTTCTATGAATGAAAGAGAGACGCCTATACAAAACTCAACTGTCTAAATTCAATTTTGAAAAAAATAGACTTAACCAGATATATCTAGAAATCACTAATATATATTTATTCTTAATAATATCGATAAAATATTTACTAATCAAAAGAGTATTAAAAAAATATTTCTTTAGTAATGACCGATTACCGGCTGTTACTACTTACACGACTCTACACGCAGCCAAACAATAACAAAAAGAATATCGCTACTTTAACAAGGCTGGCTCTCAAGACTCAATTACATCCGCTGGTAGCGTTCGGCATATGTAGGGGCTTCATCGCTCACTATGCAACTTGGCTGCGTTCTACGCGCAGCCCCATATATGCACCCGCTCAATTCCATGCGTAGGTACACCTGCATAACATGTGCACGCAGACGGCCCGATTCTTTCGCGTTACATAATCTAGGCGTATATACAAGTCGAAGCTAGAATCTATAGCTAGCGCTTCTTTCTTATCTTTACAAGAAATACTAGTGTCTAAGATAAGATGTTATAATAATATGCAGATGGTAATCTTTACCGGAAATATTGTATTAAGCCAAGCTCTATTTTTTTAATCGCAATAATTACTTCTCAGTGAATTGTCAAGTATTAATAAATTGAGCAAACGAAAAAAGGCATAGATTTTAAATGAGTCGCTAAACGACACGCGGCGCTAGCCACTTTAACCTCAGCCCTGGCGATTCGGCCGCTAAAAAAAGGCCGTCTGAAGCGGCAGGCATAAAAGCTCAACCCTCCAACCACACACGCATACAGCATTGTTTCAAGAGCATTACGCTAATTAAGTGCGCGCGCGCTCTCTCCTTTTTCTTCCCTCTTGCGTGCGACTCTAGGCCTAATTCCCCTAATAGCCGCGCACTGAAAT
>UELX01003841.1:0-20990 GCA_900480035.1 Eupelmus urozonus
TAGAGGACGGGGATTTGGGTTTACTGTTTTCTCTCACTTTTCTATAGAAATCGAGTTTTTGTGATGTCTCACATCTCCGTATACGGGCCATCCCGTCCTCTAAAGGTTAATAAAAATAGGAAATAAAGCGTAAAATTAATCAACCATCACTATACAGACATTTTCTAAAAATATGTCATTCAAATCTCTACGCTCTAACTCATGTACTCATGTTTCTCGAAATTTTTGACAAAATTTAAAATTTGACTATTACAAAGTTTTTTTGGGTGAAGCTGAAATATGCCCTTGACAATAATTTATTAATAGCTGCAAAGGAGAACAATATTGTTCTAAATGATAGCTTCAATCGTCTTACTTGTCTAATAATAAGCACACGTGTATTCCGTGTTCATGAGAAATTGATGGGCCTAAATAGCCGTCGAGTCATAGAATTAAAGAATTTACAAATTTATAAGAAAACGAAAGGGCTTTGACGCGTAGCAGGAAAACGTTACGGCACTTAGAATTCGATCGGCAGAGCTCGTACGGCGAACGGTAATCGAGAAAAGAAAGCAAGCGAGCACGCGCTCACAGGAAGCAATGTTCCTCTTGTCGCTCCTCGAATACACCCGCACGCGCGCTCCCAGGATGTACGGGAATAGAATGACGCTGGTTACGTGCCTTTACTCGAATACTTTTCTAATAAGCGCTCCCACTTATCCACGATTATTCGCATTCCTCTTAAATATCATTGTATTTATATCTCAATGCGACTATGAAGGATATGCGTTTTATTATGTCTAACAATGCTTTCTTTAATTGCCTCTTGACCTTTTAATAAATTTGCGCGGCTTATTATTTGGCTTTTAAAGCCGGCAAATTTGCAAGTGAAATTGCAAAATTATCTGATGTCTGAGCTGCACTGCGCCACCCGACTCATTAACATTGAATGCTGCTCCTCGAAAATTTGCTCATTAATGCACACTGGTTCGCCCTCTGCGCTTAGACTCTATATATTCTCCTACGTTTTAATGAACTTTTTACAGTTTAAGCTACAAATTGCATTGTGAATTTCCTACTGGCTGAGGCCGGAACCTGAATTATTAATTTTTTTTTAATTGTTCAGTACAAACAAAAATTATAATTACCGGATGAAAAGAGCATTTTTAGCTTGAAGAAATATTAAAAGAAGGTAGATTTTCTGAATTTTATACAGTTTCTTACGAAACTTCTCGAATTTCTCTTGCAGAAACAGAAGAGCCGCGTTCTTTATAGCAGCAGACAATAGATTCGCGACCAAGAAATCGCTTTCCTTTCTCACAGAATTAACGAAGGCGCTAGACATCTCCGGAGAAATGAGCGTACATCCAGCAGTGTGACTTAAACTTATTCTTTTCTGATTTATCTTTCTTACAGTACATTTCTACGAAAGTTGCGCTTGTAGCGCGAGCCAATTTACTCTTTTCGTATTCGCACTGAAGAATATACTGATTAAATTTTTTTAATTATGTGATTACTCATAATGCTTTCGCGAGCGTCTTTCTGCTTGCTACAATGTTAACTTCCGAAAAAAATCAGTGTACATTGTAGTTTTTACCCACTATACAAATGTATCTTCCTTCTTAGCTCCGTCAAAATAAAATTATCATCAGATATTTATTTGTGAAAGTAAAATAATTAATAAAGAAATTTTCATTAAAATTAAATAGACAAAAGAGTCAACTGAATATAATCCGCTCAGCTGCACATAAACAGAAGGCAAAGGAAATATAGAATCTTAGCGGTAGCGCACAGAGAAAGCTAAACTATACAACATCCCTACTAAGCATTTGTACTTAAAGCAGCCGCGGCGCATTTGATCCCGTTTAGGGTTCGCTTTGGCGGCGTTTTCCCTCGAAGGGCCAGCTCCCTCCTGGAAGCTGCGCGTTTGTCTGTTTGGACCGGAATCTGTCAGCGACTTTGTTTTCGCAGTTGCGCGAGCGCGCACGCCCGCATCTCGCTTCACGAGGAGAGAGAATCTTGGGAAGGTCACTTGCGGCTTCCTCTCCCGATATGATGGCAGCGTTGCGCTTGGCTGATTTCGCGGTATGACCAAGTGGCTGGGTGTGCAGGCTATAGCTCTGAGATTCGAGGATCGGGGAGAGCGAGCCGATATCGATGCGGCGGAGCTGGCTACTTTTACTCTCGATAAATCCAGTCTCGAGGTGATTCGTACACTATTTTTAGAGAAAACTGGAGCTGCTTGTCGGCTCCCTGCTAAATTTCACTGAGCTTCTAATTCTACATTTCCATCCTCTAAGGAGAGTTTTCAGTTCTGTTTACTTAAGTATTGATTCTATTTTTGGATAAATGGAATCGTTTGTTTTTTGGGCATTCTATTATTATATTTAGTTTGTCAAGGATTCAAGAGGTTATCACAGCTAGGTATAATCAATCAATCACAGAGAATAAAATGAAATTCAAATGAAGCAGTTTACATTGAACTTTCCATCCGAACGTTTACGTTGCTTGATAGTCTTCCGATGTTTAAACATCGTTCTGGCTTGTCTTATTCGGCTCTAGAATTTATACGTGGAAAAGGACGTTTACACGAATAGCGTCTGTCGAGCAATCTGTTATTTCCACTTCCAACCCCGACGTATTAGCCGAGAATTTATTTAGACTGACTATCCAACAAGATATCGCGAAATAGCGCGCGGCTCCCCGACGTAATCGAATTTTCTTGCTCTTCAAGTAAATCTCGTTTATCTCCGGAACGCGCAAATCAGAGCTCCGGGAGCAGTAGGTTAATCTCCGACTTCCTTCGCGCGCGCAGAAGCAAAAAAGGATTGTTTTTGAGACATCTATATTTTGTATACACACGGCAATCGAAGGACGGAAGTTTACGAAAAAGTTTCGTGAACCCGTGATTACGGAAGAATGCGCATTTCGAGAGAGTTTATAAAGGTACTGTACGCGTGTCGGGCAGGAAGCGTAAAAAGTGGAAAAGAAAGGTTCAAAAAGTAGAAGCTGAGCGCAGCCACTATGCAAGTGCGAGCGAGGACGCGCTGGGCTCGCGGAGGAAACATAAACTACGGATGGAATAATGGAAATTCCAGAGTCTCGCCGTTTCCGGAATCTAATGTAACTTGCTTATTTATGTTTCTTGCTATTTCTGATCTTTTGCTGATCTGCCGGCTGCAAACTTAAGCGATCTTGTAAAATAAATTTACTTTCGGTAGTTTGAATTTCTTTTGTTTAACGACATTTGTTAATTTTACATAGGTATAAAATGCTAATATTTTTTGGTAATTGAAGCGACTCTAAAAATTTTATTAAGGTTTTGTACATCAAGCTTTCGAGAAAAATCTTGTAAAATACGAAAATTAATAATCTTTGTAAGTATATATATTTGTGTGAAAAATATTTGAGTAGGTGCTAAATTCACCCAGCTATTAGATAAATTAAACGATACCCAATAATAAATGTCAATCATTATCGGCTTACAAACCACGGAAACAGCAGTTAAGTAATAATCAGTGAAGGGACCGCTTTTCGATCCTTTCCATATCCTAATAGGAGCCAAGACATTGGGGCATTATGCGGTTCCCAAAAAAAAAGTAGGGTCGACACCTGCCGAGGAAACCGCTGCCCGGAAACGAGGGTTCAAGAAGTCGGCCGCGGCCCGCTTGACAGTACAGACGTACAGTGAAAGATCCTGAATTTCCGGGATACCGATCTCTTTTCATGCTCTCTCGCTTTTTCACTCTCGGTCCATGAGCCGCCATCTCGATTGGCATGCGACTGTCCTTGGAAACCTCGTGCTATTCAATGCGATGTTTGAACAAAAATTTTTAATCATTTGCTTGGTACACTTTTGTTATATCGCTGGGATGAAGAATTGGGTTAGCCAAAAAAAAGACACAATGTAGATAAAAGATAATAATTACTCCAATAATTCAATAACATAGTAATTCTGCATTTCTGAGATTAGTATACTTAACATTGCTCCAACCAAAACCAATGAATGTATCACTAATTAATACTTAAAATTTTTGCTTAGATTCTGTATATTCAGTTCAATTTATGTTTTTCAAGTTTCCAAGTTCTAAATTTTAATATAGTTTATTAAAGTGATGCATACCTTGTCACAACTTTGCAGCTAATTTTATATACAGCTTAATTAATTTTTCCGTACTTCATATATTTCTTTATAACTGCCTCTAAATTATAAATTTTCTTTAAAAATAAAATGCTTTTATTTAGTTAAGTGTATACAATTATTATATTTTTGAACTTTTATTCTATTTTAAAAATAAATGATTTATTATTACATAGCTTTCAGTTTTTATTACCCACTTGTAATCAATTTACCGTTAACATTAATAAATAATATAATCTAAGAATGTATTTTTAATTATCGATCTATACCTATTTTTTATTTTAATTATTACCTACGCGCCTCTTACGTGTAATCAACAATATCTGTTATAAATTTTAGAAAATAGTAATCAAACAGCGTTGGAGATTTTTGATGAGGTATTGCAACTTTTAAAATTATTCTTTAGTTTTCATTTCGGGAGTTTAATGTGAGGTAATGTTTCGTTTTAGATGATGGGTTAATTATATTTAGAGCAATTGTCAATCTGTATGATCTTTGAATGGTAAAAAGTAAAATTTTGTTATTTCACGAGACACGTTTTTAGAAAGGAAAATTTTACATAATATTCTAATTTGAATATTAAATTAGAACACTTCGCTTTGAAAAATTTTTTTAATTTCCTCAAAACTTCATGTTTATATTGTTGAGTAACACTACCAATAGGTTACACATCAACTTTAATTTTTATTTTTCAAATTGCCAAATACGTTGTTTACTTGATTGATCGATTTTAACCAGAAACTCCAGAAGAGAAATTCAATCCTATACCAAGAGAACAAGTTACCTTTAAAACCTGCAAGTAAAAAATAGTTGTAAGTATTTAAAATGTATTCCATAAAAAATTGAATAATCTTATTAAAAGTGAATCTAAATGTCTTTAATTTATTTTATTATAAATGGATTTTATTATTGATTAAAGCCATAATTATTAAACTTTTATAGAGATTCATAAAATCCGTAAAGAAATGTAAATCGTTGAAAACTTTTTATAAATTTCTTATTTTGTTATTACATGCTTTTTGGAATATTGCTTATTTTTGTTATTATTTCATTGAAAATATTTCCCTATAAAATTTCTGAAGTTTTATACTATTTTTGTTTTAATGTAAAACTAAAACATTCAATTATATAAAACCTGTTATTTATATATAATTTTACATAGTAAAGAACCCAGATGACATTTAACCACACTATAGTAATCAAAATGTTTTAATATACTTTTTAGAACTGTAATGAAAATTTTAAAGACTAACTCTTAAATATGAGTTTTTCTAACTGTCCATATTTTGTCCTCCACAAACGTCTTCTGTCATTCGTGGGTTTATGGCCATATCAATCAAAATTAAAAAATCGATGTTTTGTAAGTTTGTATGGAATAATAGTAGTAACTACGGCAATTCCTATAGTAAGTTTAACATAATTTTGATCTTGTTTGTGAAAACACGTGTAATCATTTAAGAAAAACTAGATTTTAGGATTGATGAGTGACTTGGAGAAAGATTTTATGATTTTTATTGAGTCAGTTATATTCATAATAGTCATGGGCGGGGGATTGAGACAAATTTTAATGTACTATAGACATAGAGACTTGGTAATTATATATTTTATTATGATAAATTATGTAGTTAATTGTATTATAAATTTGTCATTTGTCATATAGTTCAGAAGATTGTATAAAAATATTGGCAACGACTGGCATATGATAACTGATGCAACTGAACTAAAAATACTGCATAAATTTTCAGAAGATGGAAGAATATTAATATGGTGTTATATAGGTATATAAAATATAAATAACTATGAAATATTTTTATATTTACTTGATTTTAAAAACTGGAAACAAACGGTTAATTCGTAAATAAATTGCAATTACGTTACAAAAATATAAGATTATGATTTAATTGCACATGAGATTAACTGCAGTTGAATTAAAGTCTTACAAATTAAAAGAAAACATTATTTCCTTTTCAGCAACTAACTATACTGTCTTGTTTGTACTTTTTATAATTAACAATCTACCACTAGCGATCGAGCCAAAGCTTGCTCACAACTATTCAAAAATTTTTCCTTATTATTCATCTGAATGGGTTATCGAACCTAGTACGGATTTTGCACGAAATTTGCAGGTAATAACGCATAGCACTATAGGCTTTGCTGTTTCTACTTCCGCCTACGTCGTTACTAGTGCGACCTACATTTGCAGTGTGAAACATACATGTGGCATGTTCGCTATTATAGGGTATGAAATTATCCAGTTAATAATTGTAACGTAAATCAGCATTGTTGGCTTAAGCGTGAATTGCAAATTTATCACTACTAATATTTTGACCAACAGGTATAGACTACCAAAAGTAGTACGATGTAATCAAATAACTGCTTTTAGTAAGAATAAAATTAATAATTACATTGACCCTGAATTATTTACTATAATTAAAATACACCAAAAAACTTTAAGGTTTTGTATAAGAAATAAATTTTAATTTTGCTACAGTTAAGTTTTTAAAAATTTAACCGAGTTTTTATTTTAGCCGAATTCACTTAATCAAAGATATATTCAATAGAATTTTTTTCTTGACTCAAGTATTCGAATTGATTTGTCTTGGTATGCTTCTATTCGATGTGAGTACTTACATGATTCTAATTAATATTTTTAAACTCTATAAAAGAAAATTTTTTTATTATGTTTTAGCTTAAATATAATATAAGCAGTCCACGTTCGGCATTACGGATGTTATTTTCAGTTTTATCTATAAGTATACATGGGTTTTATATAAATTATGGCGGAGAGCAAATAAAACATTATTCGAGTGAGATTCATTCATCAACGTAAGAAGCATTTCTATTACTAATGATTATAAGAATAAAAGGATTGATCGATATAAGTTATTGTGCATTGATTTCATTTATATAGATATTTTGCAAGTTGGTATTTAACATCGACTAAAATAAAAAAAATTTTGCTTATAATTATGCTAAAAACTACAAGACCTGAATATTTCCAAACTGGAATTTTTGTTTTGTCCATGGAAAATTTTGCAATGGTAACGTATAACTTTTACATAAATTTTTTTAATATAATTAAAATTCATTTAAAAGTTTTACCAAATTTGTATCTATAAATCTGACTATTTTTCAATTATTTATCCCTAAAATTCTGATTTCGAGGAAAAAGTATATATTCAGGTATTCTCATAAGTATAGATTTTCTAAATATCAGGAACAAAATATACAACAATATAATTTTTTAAATATTATATTTATTAGTTGGAATGTTTTGTCACTCTTATATCTAGTTTTCAAATCTTAAACTTTCATTATTATTTAATAAATTATAAAATTCACAATTCGCAATTCTGAAATCTTAAATTATAATCCTTTAATAAAAAACATTGGAATTATCGGACCTCTTTTTCACCGTTTTTACTTTAACTTTTCTAAATAATTTATCTTGGTAAAAGAATTCCTAATTAAAAACGATCGCAAAAAATATTTCTATGATCGTAATTAGTTAATGTGTTAAAAATATTATTTGATTTATCTTTTCAAGATTTTAAAAGCATCTTGGTCGACAGCTACATTACTTTTGGCAATGCATCAGAAAAAAGAATAAACTTCTTCGACCAGTTTTTCCAGATTAAAAAACTAAAAATAATCAAATATCAAATCATATTTGATAAATAAATAAAAACTTTTCGGATTTTAAAAATTTAAGAAGATATACTAAAAGCAAATTAGCAAATGTATATTTATACTTAAAAATAATCAGATGACAATAAACTGTTAGATAGATTCTCGAATTTCAGATCTCCATAAAGAAAAGACAAAGATCACCTATCAAGTACGACTCACCTACTACTCATTTACTTTACCATAACAACAATTTGAAAATAAAGATTCTTTTACGTACAAGTAGGAGAGTCAAAGAACTTTGGTCACGAATTCAGTTCAAATTAAGATACGTTTGTAGACAATAAAATATAATAATACGTAACAGAATGAATTAATGATGTGTTTTATTTTTTTAAATTTAAAATATAAATTATAATCTAACTCATTAAAATAAAGACTCGAAGGAAAGTTTAAAAAAGAAATTTACTTTCGTCCTGAGAAATTAAAAAATGAGATATGTATTGTGTTTTAGTTATTCTCACTTCTATTTGAAGTTATGTTAGACAATGTAAAGAAAATTAAATATGTTCTATACACCTGATTACCAAACCTAATTTTTCTCAAATATTGTACATACATTATTTTAATTAATTTATAAAATCTAGCATATACATTTAGTGTTTTGATTCAATAAATATAACTTTCATTACTATAAAATAATATTAAATAATACAAACTTACTATATTATTAAATTATATCTGACAAAGTGTACATCATTTTCATTTTTTTTAACATCGTGTATTTTACAATAAATTATTATTAACTTCAGATTTTTCAGATATCTAAAACAAATTCTAACTCTATTCTTAATAAATGTTATTGTTAGACTACGTACAAAGTTCGATCACCTGTACGTCGTATATATATGTAAATATGGGGAAAGGAAAACAACGGGAGGTAATAACGACTTTTATTAAAACTAGATAAGTAGTAATGAGCTAAATATTTTTAGCTAAAAGATATAAAATATGAAACCTAAAAATAACCTTCATTCAAATATAAATAAAGTATTTCAAAAGTATTCTACTGAATGTTTTAACACTTTCTAAAGTTCGTATGAGAATAATAATCTTCGCGCTTAAAATTATTATTTGAATGTAATTTAATATATTAGAACCCATACGGATGTCGTTCAGCCATTTTAAATAAATTGATTCCAAAGTAAATACCATATACAATTATGCCTGGAGGGGGGTCGTTCTGGTCTCACGTTCTCTTTAAGGGAACACAAGAACACCAAGGGAGGAAACGAGGAGGACTTCTTTGATTAGGTCACGAAGAATTTAGTTTATCAGGCCAAAACTCAGTTATTTTTTACTACATCTAGATATAAAAAAGAAATACAAATTCATTTAAATATTAATTATATTTAACGCTAGCGTTAGCCTGACAAGATTGGGAATGAAGCAAGACGGCAAAACGATGGCAGATTGACATCACATCATAAAAAGGTAAATAATTATTATTTAAAAAAAATCCAATCATAATATATCCCTCCCCTTCTTTGTTTCTTTTTTTTTTAACATAAATGATTTATATTAAAACTATTTTTTATTCATGAATGAGTCGTTATTTAACTGAAATTTAAATCTTTGCCCGAGCAACTTTTTTGTTTATAGAAAGTAAAAGTGGTGGTAATTAAAAAGACATTTACGAATAGTAAACATAATCTGAAAATGTATTTTTAATTACTTACCCACTTATAGACTACAGTTCAATCAATAGACTTCTTTATCAATTTTAGATAATTGAGCCCGGCTTTTATGAGTATCAAAGATTTTCAGAAGGGAATCATAACTTCTTGAATTATTTTTTGTGTTTTAGTTGAAAAAATTTGTTTAAAAACTTTATATACCAATAAATAAAAAATTTCTTTTGAAACTTAATGTTTACTTTTACATTTATCTTTTTAAGGTAATGACAAAATGTAAATTAAATATTTAAAACCTTATTCTGTGCATACTTGAACCTGTCGTTTACATGATTGTTCGAAGTTTTTTGGAAACTTGACTAAAAATTTTGAGATATAGATAAGTAAATTATAAGAAAAGACGAGTTAGTTATCCTCTGTTATGTAATTGTATATCATTTTAGATTTAAGGTTAGATCACAATACTACAGCGAGAAAAGCTTGAATAATCTAAAAAATTATTATTCAAGCTTTTCTCGCCGTAGTACTGTAATTTAAACTTACAATTTTGTAAAATGATAGGCAATAACATATTGGAGGGGAACTAACTCGTCGATGTAATTTAATTTTTATCATTTATTATATGCAAAATAGTTGATTTTTCGTCTGATAAATTTCAGGACGAAATTTGAATTTTTGATGTTTTTATCATAGAAAACAATAAAAGCGAGGTACTCCCATTGGAATGCATTTGAATTTCATATGTATATATCGTTTAACCGAGCTATTTAAACGCAAACTAATATTTATATGAGTTTTCCTATAAGTACATTTTCATTTATTCACAGTTCCAATTAAACCTGTTTTGATTTGGAGTCAAATTAGGTCAATATTTTTCATTGAGATATTCATGTTTTTCTTCTTAATTTTATTATAATTATGATAGCTTTTGATGAACTGTCTGAAGTTACTTTAATTTGTAATGACCCTGTACATGAATTCTCATTCAGTAGAAAACTCGGAAGGTTGAGATTACGAATAACTGAGGATTACTAACAAAGTTAGAAAGCAAACTGTCAAAAAAATATTATTCAATTATAGCAATATTAATAATGCATTTTAATAAGAATATCCCAATTTTTTCTGTTGCATTTTTTAGAATATTTAAACAGATAAAATGGTCAAAAGTAGTAGCAAACATAACAAATTTTAATTTGCTTTCTCATCACTACTTTTATCTAGTTCAAAAATGATTTGATGAAATATTTTGACTATCAAACGATTATTTTAAAAATTGTCGAAACAAAAAGTTAATGGTCATTATCTAAATAGGCTATTTTTAAAAGTTTAAACTTTTTACCATTTTCCTCAACAGTGGATATTTTAAACGTAACAGATATGAATATATCTGACTGTCCGTATTTTGTTCTCCATAAACATCTTCTATCATGCGTGGGTTTGTGGCCGTATCAATCAAAACTAAAAAATCGTTGTATTTTCACTGCCTATGGAATAGTAGCAGTTACAACTGCAATTCCTATAGTAAGTTTAATTTAATCTTGATATATTCTCTTATATAAAAATATGTCATTATTTTAAAAAATACAGATTTTAGGAATGTTGAGTGACTTAAAGAAAGATTACATTATTTTTTTTGAGACCTTCGTGTTAGTTATAGTAATGTGCGGTGGTTTGAGGCAAATGTTAACCTATTATACTCATAGTTATTTGGTAATTATTTATTTAACAAGGATAAATTTACGTAACTTTTACATAATTTGTTACACAATAAATTACTTATTAAATGCAGATTAGGCGACTATATAAACGAATTGACGAGGATTGGCAGATGATAACTGATAAAAGAGAATTAAAAATACTACATAAATTTTCTGAAGAAGGAAGAGTATTAATGTGGATTTATATAGGTAAATAGAATATTCAAATATTTTTGAAGAATTTTTTATATTGAATTAATATAAAATATTAACAATAAAAATTTAACTTGTCAATTACTTACTTATTTAATGAATTTATATGCATAAAGTTGTAAATAATAATAATGCATGTAATTAATGACAATATTAGAAATCTTCTAAATAAACAAAACGTTCTTTTCATTTTTAGTAATAAATTACTCTGCTTACGTAATATTTTTCCTATTTAATTACGTGCCACTAGCGATCGACCAAAAGCTTGCTCATAATTATTCGAAAATTTTTCCTTATTATTCATCAAGATGGATCATTGAACCCAGCACGGATTTTATGCGAAATTTTCAAGTAATAATGCATAGTAGTATAGGCTTTGTTATTACTTCATCCGCCTATGTAGTTACAACTGCAATGTACATTTGCAGTGTGAAACATACATGTGGCATGTTCGCTATTATAAGGTAATTATCTAGTTAATAAATGTAGTGAACAGCAGTTTTGGTTCATTTTACAAATATGGAGTTTTCAATCTTCGTTTAATATATTATTGACCGACAGTTACAGGTTGCCAAAAGTAATACAATCTAATCAAATTACTGTCCCTAGTAAAAATAAAATGAATAATTACATTGACCCTGAATTATTCACTATAATTCAAATCCACCAAAGAACTATAAGGTTTTGTATAAAAATTAATTTTATTCGAATAAAATTTATTCTATAATTATTAAGACTTTCAAATTTTAAATAACAAGTTTTTATTTTAGCGAAATTTACTTAATTAAAGATATATTCAATAATATTTTTTTCTTGACCCACATTTTTGAGTTGTTTTGCCTAAGTATGTTATTATTTGATGTAAGTAAATACATTGTATACAAGATTTCAAATTTTCCAAAAAAAATATTCTTATATAAATATATATTATATTTTGTATCATTTTACAGCTTAAATATAATATAAACAATTTTCGTTCAGTATTTCGAATGTTATTCTCAGTTGCATGTCTAGCTATTCATGGATTTTACGCAAATTATGGAGGAGAACAAATAAAACATTATTCAGGTGGAATTCATTTGACTACGTGAGAAATATATGATATAGGAATTATGGGACAATATCATACTATGTGAATTAATTTTCAATATTTTTTTTAGGTATTTTGCGAATTGGTATTCAACTTCCACTAAAGTTCAAAAAATTTTGCTTACTATTATGCAAAAAAGTACAAATCCAAATTATTTGCAAGTTGGAATTTTTATTCTATCTATGCAAAATTTTGCAATGGTAATGTATTATTATATGGTTAACTTCTTCATACAAACAAATGTTTTTTTAATTTTAATATTTTCAACTATTTAATTAAATCTTTGTTTTATAATATTTAATGAGGTGGGCTTTTAAATTTAAAAAATTCTTTTTTTTAATAGTTCTTTAATACCCTGGTAGTAAATTGACAATATTCTGGACAGAATTTCTGGTCAACAAACATTAAAATGATACTTATCTAGAAATTCTGTTCAAAGCATTTCCAGAATTTTCTACCAGGAGTAGTTCTTTAATATATTTACAAAGTTTATATGTTAGAATAGGCATATTAAGGTAGGTCGAACGCCAGCTATGATTAAATACTCATAAAAATTAAAACAATGAATAAAATTTTAATGTTTTCAACAGAGTTAGATTTTGCTTTATATATTCTATATGAAATTTCAGGTAGTCTAACCGACTATTATTTTGAGACATACATCTTAAAATGTAGTTTTTTATTATTATTAAGACATAATAGATTAAACTTTGAATGAATATATCTTAAAGGTATGATAGGCTAGATTAGTTGAAATTTTATAGAGATAATATTTAAATAAAAATTTGAAAAAAATTTTTAAAGTTTTAAAAATGTACCAGTTTTTTTTATTATTTATTAACAATAAACTACAGCTGACGTTTGAAGTATCTTAGTATTGTTTACTATTTAATCATATTAGAAAAATAATGATTGTTGACTGGAAAAATATCGAAAATGAATATTTCGAATAAATAATATTAGAATGATTATTTTACCGATAGAAAAAAAATTAAAGTAGTATTAAAATAATAATTTGTTCTTAAAAGAAACGTGTAGTTATAACTACACGTTTTTATTTATTGTTTTTTTTTTATTTCAAATAAAATCATAAAATATTTTTTTTTTTTAATGTAACTGTATCAGTTTAATTAATTACATATTCGCATAAATTGTTTTCAAAATGTGAATCACAATATATTTCCTAGTTCCAAGTAATAATTTGTAAGATTCATTTTTTTAAATTTCTAAATTTATAATTGTTGAAAAACAAGAATCTAAATTTCCAACTTCACACTGATGAATAATTGCATCGAAAAGTTATTTATAGAATACAAATTAACTTAAACATAATCATCAAGTTGAGCTTTTATACTATCTATATCAGAAAATAATAATTAATTATTAATCATTCCAATTCGAATAATAATTATTGAAATTCACATATTGATTTCACATTCACATTTGTTTGTATGCTAATTATCTACACAAATATAATATACACTTAAACTTTACCTTTTCAAGATTTTAAAAGCATCTTCGACAGCAGCAACATTTTTCTTGGCAATGAACAAGAAAGAACAGTAGGTCTACTATATATGTAATAAAGAGTGTTTATGAACAATATCAAACATGGAATATTTAAAAATTTTTAACAAAGTTCATAATAATAACCTTTGTTTTATTGTGAGGATTAAAACATTGACAAATTATGAAAATAATATAAAACAATTATAGATCGGTTCCCGGTGATTAGATGACAATAATCTATTAAATACTTGTAAAATAGTTAAATAGTTATAAAGTATTTTAGATTAAAATGTACATATATCAATTCATACGTATGATTGGATTTTAAAGTTTAAACTTGAAATAAAATAATAAAATAAAATCTTGATGTGCTAACAAAAAACTGAAGAGCCTAGTGCAACAAACGATCATCTTTATTTTCAGTTTGCTATTCAATACGCTTTTTAAATTGTTTAGTACAAGAAACAGGAAAATTAAGAGCGTTCAGAACATTCAATGGTCATGTACTACAAATTTTTATAAGCCATAGGGGCCCTTTCACAAGTCTAATAGTAACTGTTTTTTGCACCGTACGTAGCAGCAGCAAGTATTCATTATTCTACTCAAAACATTCTATTATTTTGGGATAGAAATACTTTTAAATATTCTTTGGTGTGACTGTTATTGCAATGAGAAAATTTCAAAATTTGTTTGCTTAAATAGTTTTTAAAAAGATCATATACGATGCACGAAGAAACATAAATTGATAATTTCAACAAAAGGTGTTTTGATAAAACACCTAAAGTGTAGTTACAAAATATTATTTAAGGCGAAGTAAAAGGGTGAGAATAGAAATCTACACAGAATATTATACGTGAACTCAAAAAGTATAATGTAAATATTCATTATAGACAAGTTGGAAAATTTTTTTTTCTAAAGATTGTATGTTTAAAAAATTATAGACAGATAAAGATCAGTATCAAAATCCGAGCTTATCGACATTATCGGCATTTTAACCTGGATATTTTTTTTAATATAGTTAATTGACCTTTTCTGAAAAACGGACAACGTCAGCTTCTACTATAACATATAATCTCCAAAATTTTTCCTACCTGGTCTAATAAAAGTTTACCACGTAATTTTTCGGTTCTCGTATAATATTTTGTGTAGATTTCTATCTCCACCCTTTCACTTCACCTTAAGCATACAAAATTTGTACTTGTATCTGAACGTGAAAGATGTTGTCATAAGTAAGATCAGATTAGATCTATTTTATTATTTTAGATGTTTAAACTTTTTTAGAAAAAACTAAAAATTTGTTGTTTAATATTGTTATTTAATAATTTTTTTTATTTAAATTGTATTTATGTAATTTTAATATTATATTATCAGTTATTATAAATTCACAACAATATTTCTGATAAACAGTAATGCTTGTCAAAATCTTTTGGAGATTTTAAAGGAATTCTTGTACATTCTCCAACAATTTGTAAAAAACATTTATATTTGTCACATTCAATTACACATTATATTTATAATTAAAAAATATTTTTCACAAGTTAATTTTAATTAAAAACAATAAAAAATAACAAGAAATATTTATTCGATTTAAAAACAAAAGTGATTTTCTATGATTAAATATTGCATATTGCATAAGAAAATATTTGTGATTGAAATGTAGCAAGAATAAATGTTTTTTCGAATTTCTGGAGAATATACTGATTAACGCCAGATGAGATCACTTCGACATCTCCAAAAAATATGAATTTTGATATACATTACTTTTAGTTACTGACCGTTGTAGACCGTATATATAGTTCAATCGCTCCTTTAGATACCAAATTATGGAGGTTAATTATACTAAGATGTTGGGGTTAATTATTTTCTAGAGATACTTTAGGTCGCTTACGTTTTAATAATAGATGAAATTTTTGTGATTTGTAAAACCTTTTTGCGATTGAGTCTAAAATGTATAAGTAAAAGTTTTTTTAATAAAAAATCTACTTTTAACGATAAAAATTAACAATTACATAAAATTTATATTTATTCTTTAATAATTTCATATTAATATATTCTATATTATTCTAGATTGTATATATAAAAGTTAGTTTCTTAAAAACTAAACTTTTATAATAAAAATAATTATGAGAATAATATTTGATATTAAAAGCACATACCTAAGCAACGATATATAATCAAAAAATCTGGCTTACTTAAATAGAACTTGTTTTAATCACTGTAAGTATTATTAAAACTAGAACTCAGGGTAAACAAATTTGATGATTTACTCCTATTAAAGTGATATCAACAATCGCGTTTATCATTCATAAGTTTCTTGTTAAACTGGAAACTTAAAAGTTAAATTTTTACATTATAACAGAATATAAAACAAACAGTAAATATTGTATTCAAATTTATTAAATTGATTTTAAGTTTTTTATGATAATTATTATTTATTTCTCCAAATAATAACGAATTTCTGATCCGATGCCAGTTAAATGATATTATTTGTTTTAATTTAAAAATACAATACTTCTTTCGCGGGTAATCTGCACCACGTTATGTTTGAGATAACTATGATTGTTAATTTTATATAATGAATTTTCTTTGAACGTCAACTATATGAACTTTTTTATTATTAAAGTAAGCTGAAAGATTGAGAATTCATAAAAGAAACATAAATAATTGTTCATTATACTAGCCGTGCATTAAGAAGTTTTTAGGAGAAAAACAAACGAAAACACTATTGAAATATAGGAGCAATTATAACTTATTTCAATAAGAAAAACTGTATGTTTTCCATTGTACGACATAAATACATGTTAAATTTTTCACTTATTAAGTTAGTTTGTAATCTGTAATTCTAGTTTTATTTACATTTTGTTTTAGAAGAAAATCAGACTTAAAGCCCAATGAAGTTGTTTACCTTTGAGTGTAACGTTTGTCAATAATATTACTACGTAACTCTTATGTTATTGGCATATATATTTATTTATTAATTAAACTATTAAATATATACGTTTATTATGTTGAATTTAAATGAATAAAATTATTATTAAACAACAACAATAGAGGCAGATTTTTTATTATGTTTTTGTTATTGCTTTGTCGCATTTTAGAAATTTTACGACGAGATTGTATTATTAATATGAATTTTTTTTCTAAACTTTACTGAAACTATAGATACGAAATAATTGAATCATGATTCAACATTCTTTAGAACAACAATAAAAATTGTAAAGGCGACAAGATATGAGTATTCTAGAGTGTTCGTACTTTGTTCTCCATAAACAACTTCTATCATGCGTGGGTTTATGGCCGTACCAATCAAAAGTAAAAAACCGATGTATGTTTTCAATGTATGGGATTACGGCGCTAACTACGGCAATTCCTCTAGTATGTTTAATTTTATCTTAATATTTCGTAGCATAAAATAATTTAATAAAATTTAGATTTTAGGTATGATGAGTGATTTAAACAAAGACTTTATAATTTTTTTCGAAACCTTAGTATTAATTATATTGATTTTTGGAGCTTTAAGACAAATTTCAGTACACTATACGCGTGGATACCTGGTACTTATTTATCTAACTATAGTCAATCTATATGTAATATGTTATAAAGTAAGAACTTATTTATTAAACAGATCAGTCGTCTGTATAAAAAAATTAATGAAGATTGGCAGATGATAACTGATGCAAAAGAATTGAAAATATTGCACAAATTTTCTGAAGAAGGAAGAATATTAATATGGTTTTATATAGGTAAATAAAATATTTAGATTGTCTAAAATTTTTTAATACTAGAATAAATTTTGAAAATGGAATGATAAATAATAAAAACTCAAAAATTTTGCGATAGTGATATAATATATGGATATGTTACTTTAAAAAATAAACTAAAAAATAACGACTACAAAAATAATATTAATGAAATTTTATATCATAACAGAAAGTCTTTTAGTTGTTATTCGTGGAGTCTACAATTATATTATCAATGACAAAATTTTTACTAATTACTATCTATTATTTTAATTTAATTCAATAGAGATTTTATTGGCTTATCACACGATTATTACAAAATACATATGCATTAATATTCATTAAAATTTTATCCACTATCTATCGTCATATTTGAGTGGATTTGATGTTTCATTTTATCAGGGCATTCCATTTTATCTAAGATCAAATAACAGAAAAACTATACTCCTTATTTCCACTACTTGTACGAAATTATAAATAATAAATAATAACAAAGCTTCAAACTATATACAGATTTTCTTAAATTCTCTTAAACTAAAACATAATTTTTCTTAATTTCCAGCAATTGTTTATTTTTTCTACTTACTTTTTTTGATAGTTAACTATGTACCACTAGTGATGGACCAGAAACTTTCACACAACTATTCAAAAATTTTTCCTTATTATTCGCCAGGATGGATTATCAATCCTAGCACAGATTCTATGCGCAACTTGCAAGTAATAGCGCACATCACTGTAGGCTATTTTATTACTTCTTCCGCCTACGTGGTTAGTATCGCAATGTATATCTGCAGTGTGAAGCATACATGTGGTATGTTTGCTATTATTAGGTAAGCCATTATTCAGCTAATAATTTCAATATAAAGTGTTTTTGATAAATATGGAATTTACAATTTGGATATTTTTTGTAATAATTAATAATTATAGTTACAGATTACCACTAATAGTACAATCTAATAGAATCAATACAGTTAAAACAAAAGAAATTAATGATTCTATTGATCCCAAATTGTTTACTATTATTAAAATACACCAAAATACTATAAGGTATTGTAAAAGAAATAATTTTTTATCTTATATTAATTATTTTGTATTTACAACTTTCAAATTTTGCTTAATAAAATTTCATTTTAGCGGAATTCACTTAATCAAAGATATATTCAAAAAAATTTTTTTCTTGACTGAAGTATTTGAATTGATTTGTCTTGGTATGCTCCTATTCGATGTGAGTACTTGTATGATTCTAATTTTATATTTTAATATTTTTAACTCTATTAAGAAAAAATTTCTTTTTTATTATGTTTTAGCTGAAATATAACATGAGCAGCCCACGATCGGTGTTGCGAATGTTATTCTCAGTTATATCATTAAGTGTACATGGATACTACATAAATTATGGAGCAGAACAAATAAAACAGTATTCTAGTGAAATTCATGTAACCACGTGAGAAGCATACTTATTACTATTTTAAGAATTATCAAAGAATAAATAATCACATATTCTGCATTTTGATTTTGTAGATATTTTTCGGAATGGTATTCAACCTCAGCTAAAGTTCAAAAAATGTTGCTTACAATTATGCAAAGAAGCACATACCCTGATTGTTTGCAGGTTGGAATTTTTGTTTTGTCCATGGAACATTTTGCGATGGTAATATACATAATTTTTTTCTTTTTTAACACATATTATTATAATTTTATTAATCCAATGAAAACTTGCAAAATGTATTACTAATTCCAAACTTTTTAATATAAATATTTAAAATTTCATCGTAATCTAAATATTTCAAGTATATCTTTATAATAGTTTCATTCGCTTAAAATAAAATCCATCCCGAAAGCAGTAATCACGCATGCAACTTATCCTGAATATCATCAGCAATTAAAAAATTTATATCTATATGCAATTAAATGATAATTTGATAATTTGATCTTTCTGATTCACACAATTATTAACATTCATCTCATTTCAGTATATCTTAAATAAATAAAATATCTAAAATATAATAATAGATCATGCCTTATCTTTTTAAGATCTTAAAAGCGTCGTGGTCTGCAGCTACATTACTTTTGTCAATGAACAAAAAAGAAGTATAGATCTACAATACGTACTATCTAGGTAATATTTACTAGCATTATGAAATATGTAGACAAAAATTCTTTAAATTTTAAAGCAGATTTAATAAATTATAGTCAACAGCTTTTAGGTAGTACGCTATGAATGCAGAAATTGAACCATGAAATACATTCACCAATGGCAAAGATTTTAAATTTCAAATTTAAGATATTCATCGCAGTCTTTCTTTCACTCTAAGGATTGAAGGATCAATTGGTTAAATAATTTATTACTTTTTCGTAATGGTAAACTATAATCAACGATTGCAAAACGTGTTTCGAAGACAAGCATTTGGAAAGCCTGATACATATTTCTATCTTATTCAAATGTCCGATGTATAGTAGTATCATCTTATATATTTATAATTTTCATGTTATTAATAAAATTATCAAAAAATATTTCTACATATTTAATGTATATATATTTAGAGTAAAAATATTAATATTTGAGAAAAATAATTTTTTGCTCGTCAGTTATTAATATGTTAAAATTGAATTTATCAGACTACCACGAGCCAAGATGTTAAAAATAAAGATAATAATTAAGATGTTAAACGCTCTTTCTTAGAGAATAATTTTTAACATCTTGACTCGTGGTAGTCCGATAAATTCAATTTTCACATAAAAATATTAATTACTGCAAGCAGGTAAAAAAATTGCACATTTATCATTAATTTTTTTTCTATTTTTTTAAAAGTAGGGCATACCGGGACAAGTTGGCGCACTTTTTATGTACGTTATTATAAATCGTCCTCAAGAAATACAAATTATAATTCAATTTGACTACTTGAAGTGTTTCACTAAAGGATAATTATTTTTACTGTAATAACAATTGTAAAATATTCATAGTCATTATGTTGTGACTTATTTTTTATCACTGCTTAATTTAGTTAACTTCCCCCGGACACGAGGTAAAATATCTTAAGATAATTTATTTTAAAAATAAATAAATTATTTTTTAATATTTTACTTTAATTTATAGCTTTAGGTAATATATATTAAAAATTACTATACAACATTGCATATTAATATTTGATACAAATTATTAATGAAAAAATTTATGAAGAGTTTTCAAATAGCAATAAAAAAATTTCCTATGAAAAACGAAGACATATCGTCGCTCCTAACGAAGACTAGCACATTTTATTTCTCACCGCGAAGACTAATACTTTTCGCAATCTCCCG
>UELX01003842.1:0-20987 GCA_900480035.1 Eupelmus urozonus
CTTTTCTAAGAACACCTTAGATCATAAATTTAGATCATAAAATATATTTTGACACGATCATTCATCTTAATTTTAGATTTTCTGCAATATACAGCTTGGAATAAAAAAGGATTCATACAAAAAACTAAGAATTTTTTAGTAGTTATCATCTATAAAAAAACCAACCCAAAAAACAAACTAACATACATTTACCAACGATCCATATCTATAATTGAAAAATGCTTCCGTAAGAAAATGCATGTAAAAATTTATGTAATTGTTTACAGTTTTTATCAGATCGAAATTAAAATAAAAATAGTTTTATGCACTTTTATCCATTTTTATAAACAATTTTGACTTTATTGAAAAACTAATTAACTTTTACTAATCCTTTATAAAAATAATAATAAAATAATACATTAAAAAAAGCCGACTCAACAAACAAAAAATGAACGAAACCCCAGGAGGCTGTCATGTCAGTGTCAAAGAGTACAGACGTGGAATGTCGGTCGACGGACCCAGGAAATTGAAGTTTCGCGTGTGCCCCTGCTGAAAATTGTCCAGTACCCCCACACAGTCACGCGAAAGTTTCGATTTCCTCTAGTTGCTTCACGCGCACTTTAATATGGCAATCCCAAACTCGGACTTCGTTCCATTGATAAGCATCAACGAAATTTTGTTTAAACAGAGGAGGCCAACTCGTACTATTTCCTCTATATAGCGTCGATGATTTTTTTTTTATCAGCCACCTCTTATCTCGTTCTCTTACTTCTTGCGTTCAAAGGCGCAATAAAGAAACCCCTCAGGAAACGAATGTGTATTTTTGTAGATATAAACAATCGTATAGTTGGGTTATAAGTGGTTTAATCTGTCTTTTTAAATTCGCGACAAAGATTATTTTGTAATGCGGCGACATGTGTATTTCATAAACATCTTTGAAAAATGTTCTTAATCTTAATAGGAAATCTTGAGCAAGCGTGTTTACAGGAAAAAGAGCGACCTAAATTCTTCAATATTTTTAGAAACGGATTTAACTGTAAGTGAAGTATGCTGATAAATAGTCAACATGTCTTTTTATGCATTCAAAAATTTATCAAATAGTAATGCCTAATGTACACTTTTAACATATTTTAGCTGTAAGTATTAGGTCTAAGAGTTGAATGCTTCAAACTAATTTTTTTGAAACCCCATTTTTTAGACTCAATTAGTATAAATAAATATGCATAATAAATTTTTCAGTAGATTTATCTTTTAGTTTCTAAAGTAAGAATTTTAGAATGAATATATCTTAAAAATTAGACGGTGAATCGTTCAGATATTTAGCATAAGCCTTTATTTATTAGGATATATTAGGATAAATATATTAGGATAACAAGTTTATTTATAATAGAAAATAATAATAATGAATAAATGGTTACTGATTTATAAGGAATATTTTATGAAATTAATATTATAGAATTTAATAATATTTTAATTGTTTTAACAATCACCTCGTTTAGTGAGCAGACGCTGCATAGTTTTTGTTCAGGGTAATGATAACTGTTGAATTAATAGTATTAATTGAACTAATCGTATTGAGGTTCTAATGCAAAAGTATGTTCATATTAAAGTACGAAAAAATCAAATAATTAAAAAGTATATTGTCAATAGATAAATCGGTTAAATTCTTTTAACTTTGTTTTTTAATTTAATGTTTTACTGCAATTCTAAACATAATTATCAAATTTGTAGGTTTTAATTATAATTTTTTTTTTTTAACAACTTCTATTTCTCTGGTGCTCTATTTTAGAAAAAATAAAAACAGTGCCTATTATTATTTCTTTTTATTTTAAACAATTGTTATAACAATTCTCTATTTTTATTTAAACATTCTCCGAAACTTATAAATGACCAAGCTAACTTTCTGTTGATAAGGTCTCACAATGCAAGAGAGAAAACGAGAGAGAACTAATCCTGCGCGTGCATCTGCTGATTTGTGTGGCTATAGTTTTGTGAGAGTACTTATATAGTGACTGTACGAATGCTTAGTATACTGTATTTGTAGTTATTTTTCGTGTATTATTAATTCAGGATTTAAAAAAAAACTATTTATGAATATTAAACAAAATAGATTGAATTATTTATAAGTGTTTATATTTAAAAATATAAAGTGATGTTTATCATTCTGAGCAACAATTAGTGGATTAGGTAGCGAATATAAGCTTTTTAATAGAATACAACTTTCAAAATACAATTTTTTTTTATCAAAAAGTTAGTAAAATATACCTACTAGATAACATTATTGTAATTTATACCTATTACAAAAGCGTTATTCTAAGTATGGACTCCAACATTTTTACGATTTATCAAGTGGACATGCACCCACCGATAAAAGGAAAAATTCTTTTTTTCTTTGACATCACATTTCTTTTATTTCTGTATATTATTATTAAAAATAAAATTGTTCATATCTATTTATCAATTGAAAAGACCTTTTTACCTGGTACATTATATGAAATCTCAGTAGCCGAGTTTGAAGAAAAACTACAACACAGTGTAACAAAGTTCGGCTGGGGCTACTGGACTTTTATGACTCAGAATTGTTACCGTCACTCATTAGCAACCGAGGGGAGTTGGAAGTAGTCACCCTATATTTACTGTGAGCGACTAAACGAACATTACTATGCTTTTCTGGAACAATCTTAGGGAGTTTCAGCGAAAAATAACCTACTGAGTAATCATTTGTAAATGAATATATAGAACTAATTTTTGCTTTAACGACATTATAATATCAACTTGCGATCGGTGAGCTATACTGAATTTTGTACAATTATTTCATTTGTTTGCATTTATATACATAATCGCGGGTAATTAGGTATTAATTTATTCAGTATATAATTTGTTTTTCCACAGAATCAACATAGCTACATTGCATGTGTGGGTATCTGATTAAGGGAATGCCTAAAAAAATATTTTTCTCGCACACGAAGGTCACCTTAAGTGAACTTTTTGTGGTTTTACTTAAAACAAAATAAAATTTTAGTACTTCTGACTTTGAACATTTTTTCCTTACCATGTAATACGTAGAAGTTTAACAAAAATCATTTTTTTAATGCTTGCATGAAAAAGGCATTTTATGTGCATCAGAAACGGATCGAAAGTCGAATTTTTCTTCACAGCGAGAGAAAGTACTTTTCCTTTTACTACTCGAAAATAGTCAAAATTTTGCAAATTAAAATTGTGAAATATAAAAAAAATTTGAAAGTTTAAACAATTTTAAAAGCTTCAAATTTTGAGAAATTTAAAAAAATTTGGAAAATATTTTAAGATTTTGTAAAAATTTAAAATTTTTTTAAATGAAATAAAACACGCTGTAAAGCCCTCAATTTTTAATTCCTTTTCCGTGCACAGTAAATGGCCTTTTCAGACTCGGATTCTTTTGAGCACTCGTGTCTACCTCGACTCTCACTTGTGCTCAAGAATCATCCCCACTATAGAAAAATCGAAACCCCCTCCCTCGTTTAACAATATACTATTTTTTCTGACTAATTATGCAAAGCACCAAAATGAAAAAAAATACTCACCAGCTTGTCCGAAATAAGCCGCAACATGGAGCGCCGTAACACCAAGTTTTTTACTGGATATCCTCAGGCTCTGGGACGATCTCATAACTTCCAGTACCTGTCCATGTCCATGCTGGGCTGCCAAATGTACAGCGGTGAAACCAGCCCGATTCTCTTCGGCGCAGGACGCTCCGGCTCTAACCAAGGCCTTAACGACCTCGGCGTGACCTCCTTCGGCGGCGAGCTGCAGGGGCGTAGCTTCCGTCAGTTTGTTCCTTGCCGATATCACGCCCTGCTTGTCGAACTTCATCAGCTCCTCAATCACCCGAACAGAGCCTAGCGAAAGGGACGGAGTCGTGAGAGTTTTTGTGAATGCTTGTGGGTTTTTAGTGTTTTTGAAATGGTAAAAGCTGCGTTGAGTTTATTGGTATAAGGTGCGAGTTCGTTGTTGTGTGAGGAATTAGTATTGTTTATGCGTATTCAATTTTGAAAATATGGTCGGATAGTCAAATAGGTTACAGTTAGAGTCTTTTTAGTTTTTAATTTCTTTTTATCCTTAAAAATTATCAACTTAAGAAATTGTGTAACAAAAAATTATAACTTATGTGTACGTAACAAAATATTTATCTGCAGCTAATTGGTATAAAAAATTTATATTGTTCGCCAGTTTTCAATATAAATTCAGAAAGTAACTCATTATAGATGTATACATAAAAAGGATTAAAATATTTAGACTGCGACCATTTAACTTTCCACTTGATAAAGATTTCTTTCATTTCTTCAAAAAAGCAAAACTTAATCTAGACTTAAAACTAAGTACTTATCCACACTGTAACTATTAATAGTAACAAAGAGGTGAACGGCTAAACGTGAACTGCAACCACCTAGAAACCTGTGTGTCGACGGTGCATTATAGTTCTGTGAGGGTGAACACACTTATAACAACACCAAGATAATAATCTCCAATAATAACCCAAATAATCCAAAAACAAAAAACTTCCTTAAATACACAAATTTCTAAAATACACAATACTTAACAAACCCAAAACGCAAAAATCCGACACTCTTATACCTTGCATGGCGGCGATGTGGGCGCAAGTGTTGCCGTCCTTCGTGCATGCCATCACAAGGCTCGGATGTCGCTGAAGGAAGAGCTGTGCAACCTCCGCATAATTATTCATCGCAGCGGCGTGAATCGGTTTCTGTCCCTGATCGTCCGTCGCGTCGATGCTGGCCCCTAGTTCTAGAAGTAGTTTGCAGACTTGCAGCTGTCCGGCTCCGGCGGCTAAGTGTAGAGGCGTTTGTTTTCTTAAGGTGAGAACGTCGATTGCGGCGCCGTGATCCTGGACGAGGAAGCGCACCAGGTGTGTGTTGCCGTTCATTGCGGCTAGATGAAGGGCTGTGCGGCCCACTCGGGACTTTGAGTTGATGAATGCTTTGTTCGCCAGCAGCGCGTCGCATACCTAGGCGAGGAGAATTGGTTTTTTTGGTTTGGTTGGTTATTAAATTTAAAAAACTTTGAAAATATGAAGTATAAGGTATAGGATTATATCAATGTGTCTATTCTTTTGTTGAGATTTTTAGAGAGAAAAGTTTGAAAAACTAAAATTAGACAAGTACTAATTAGACAATCTGATAATATGATATTTTCTTTAGATTCATAAAATTAATATATATGATGTAAAGTAGTAGTATGTAAAGTAGCTACTTTAGTAACTACTTTAGTAGCTAGCTTAGTAACATAGTAATTAAAGATGTCTTATATGAATTTTTATAACAAACTTCAATTTTAATAAGATTTTTGTATTGTCTATAGCCGCAAAAAATGTAATTTATAAGAAATCGTTTTATAAAAAACAGGAACTTCTCTTGTTACTGAAATTTACAGTAATCTAACTTTATTACATCATTTTAAATTATTAAAAAAAATAAATAAAAATTAATAACTATAAAAGATTAAAAACAATGAAGAAAAGTTTATTTATGATATTGTTTACAAAGTTTAGCATTAATATAAAAAACGTTTTTAAATACTCGATGCGGAAGACTAGATTTCGTGCCCGCTTGAATAAGAAATCGTATGCTAAATCTCACTGTGCACGTCGGATCAAAACATATACGGTTCGATGCATCAGCAAGAAAGGTGATTTCGACCTCGCGTGGCCTTTTCACCCTCGGGCTTTGCTCGGCCAGACATTCACACGAGGCTAAAATCACTTTCACGCACTACAGCCTCAAAATATAATATTTCCATATCGGCAGATTAATAATTTTACAAAGTCAATAAAGAAAACTAAAATCAAGAATTTTTCTATACTAGTTGTAAAAGAAAAAACTTACGTCGAGATAACCATGTTCCGAAGCCAAATGGAGTGCGGACCGTCCCTCCAAGTCAAACACATCTACCCTCGCGTGATTCGCCAGCAGATTATTAACAATATCCATATGCCCCCTATGCGCCGCGATCAGCAGCGGCGTCCATCCCACCGCGCTCTGCCTATTCAGCGCCTTCTGCACATCCGTCGCGCTCATATGGCTAATCATCTCCGACAAAACTTCGTTATTCCCAGCCAGCGCGCAATAGTGAAACGCCGACTCCTGTGCCTGCTTGGTCTGCACTGTGACGTCGGCGCCGCCCTCGAGGAGCGCCCTGACCACCGCCCTGTCGTCGCCCGGACTGACGACCTCCCCTGGCTCGATCTGCGCGGCGTAGTGCAGGGCGCTCGCGCCCTCGTTCGTCACGCTGTTGATGTAATTCGTCGCGACCTCCGCGCCCTTGCGCTCCTTCACGAACTCGATCAGGTGGCGCACGACGTCGGCGCGGCAGCCTCGGCAGGCCAGATGCAGGGGAGTCTCGCCGTTCTGGGGATGGGGCCGATTCCGTCATGGGCTTCTTAGCTTTGGCGCCGAGCGCAGTATGGAGCTTTGTGAGGCTCGACTGCGGTGCGCGCGCGCTTTTTGAGATGGTGGTTGGCTGGGTGCGGACTAGAGGTGCGGGTTTGTACGGGTAAGCGGTTGGCGCTGTGCGTGGGTGGTTTTTGAGCAGGCAGGTTGGTAGGAGGTGAGTAAGCTTTTAGGCTGCGCTTTGCTTTTTTTCGATAGGTTTTGGTAAGAAAGTGGGATTTTTTTATTATGACTATCAGTGCTGGGTAAAAATGTATGTTTTTAGTTTAATAAGCGTTCGACTTCAACGACAAAGCGACAATTTTATTTTATCCAACATTGAATTTTATTTCTAAATGATTTGTGTTCTTGCTTCATAATGAATAAATGTTAATATAAACATTAGCGAATGGTACATAAATTTGTGGATGCATTAGAATTTTAAAAATACATTAATTTTTATCTCAAGTTTTACGTAATTTTGCTACGAGAGAAAATCCAATAGAGAGAAAACTGATTAAATTGATTAAATGTTTGAAATAGCGGATAGGTGAATGTAATAAAATTATTGATAGATCGTGAGTAAATATGAATGCGATGCATTTAATTATTAAATATTATTTTCATTCTAAAATTATGAATGCGCATTCAAAGCTCTTTTGCGACAAAAGCTTTCTTGACAATGCGTTTATAGATAAGAACATCGATCGACACGTTACAAAATGCTCACATTTAGAAATTTATCGTCATTTTTAGACGTACCTGTGTTGTGCTCTTGAAGTGTATTAAACATTAAATCTATGTTAAAAACTAATCATTCTAAATCGCGAATTATTAAATAATATTTATTGTATGTAAATAATAATGTAATTGTAAATAATCACCCTAAATTCGTAGTCTATTGTGATGAGAAAGATAGATGTAAGTATATACAAGAGTGAAATATATTGTGATATTTACAGTAGAGATATTTACAAGGAATTGTTATTCAATAAGTAGATTAGTTAAAGCTTTTTTTTAACTACATCACGACTTTGAAAATATAACTAATTTTATAAATATATGATAGTATAGTAATCAAATGTCAACTCATCTACTTATTAAACGAGAAATTGTGTACTTAAAAGTAATATTATACACATATTTATAAAATAGACGAAAAATTATTAAAAGTATCTTATACATCTCCATAATCTAATCACAAAATTACTAATTAATTGAAATTTTGAACGTCTATCGAAAATTAGGCAAACTATTTACAGAAGCAATCTACAATGAAAAAATGTACTACTATAATTTTGGAAAAATATAAATCTTGTATATTATGGTACGGCTTAGGAAATTAACGATTTATTAATTAATTATCAATAATAAACTGAATTTTAAATTGAATAAATAATAATTACTAATAATAGTTGTTTATTGAATAAAAATATGAATTAGAAAAGCACCGAAAATGTATGAGAGATCGATAATAATTTTTCCGCTCTACTTATCCTTGTAAAAGGCTAAAATATACTAATTATACTCTAATGTAAAAAGAAAAGATTAAAATAAAGTAGTTCAAGATCATCGAATTAAAAAAATGGGGGTCTGTATCTCACCTTGGACTTGAACATGGGATCGCCTCCGTCGTCCAAGAGTAGCTTGAGGGTCGCCAGGTTTCCGTGACTGGCGGCCACGTGGACGGGGGTCTGGCCGTCGTCGGTGGCCAAGTTGGGGCCGGCACCCGACTTGAGCAGCATAAGCGCGCACCTGTCGCCATCCGGGACCCTGGCGGCTATGTGAAGCGGCGTCTCGCGAAGCTTGCCACCTCGGACGTGCACCTCCGCACCGTAACCCAAGAGAGTCTCGACAACGGCAGGCTTAGCGCTCTCCACGGCTATGTGCAGCGCCGTGTAGTTATCGTTCGTCACCGCGTCGACCTTTGCCACAGTTATTAGCATTTTTACCATTTTTTCTTTTTTTTTTTGACTTAATAAAGGTTGAGTCAAGAATTTATTGTAACATTCTTTTCAAAATATTGATTTAAAATTTTTAAAATTTTAAGTGCCAATTAGAAAGAAATTGAAAAATCAAAAACCGCTTTAACCGGAAAATCAATTTGAAAACTATTTTTTGACGAGTCATTTAACGTAAATGACGATTTTAGATTGCTCGATAAACTTAAGCTGCTCTATAATAAGATAATCTAATAGCTGTTTTTAAAATTTAATATGAAACCCTAAAGAGAATTTTATGGTATACACGTCTGTATATACACGACTTATTCTACTTAAAGAAATCAGCCTATATGGTCACATCAAAAAGTTTTATCGTAATATTTTAAATGATTATTTAATTAATCTAATTTAATTAACGTTAATTATATTGTATAAACTAATTACTTTAAATTTACTGGCATAAGTATAGCTTTCACAATCTTAATTTAATTACTTTAAGAAGATATATAGTCAAATAATTTGATTATACTTGTTAATATAGAATTATACTATACCGTTCTGAAATCATAATTTAAATAAGTGTTAAATTAAGAAAAGAAAAAATTCGAGTCACTTATTTTTTTATATTCAATGTGGTGGTTCTTAGAGTTTTTTTTTGCAAATACCCAATTGAGATAATTTTATCAAAAAAAATATTTACGAAGGTACTACTATTTAATGATTACAACACATTTATATACAGAATTTTTTTTTAATTACTAAACTGTTCCATCAAGTGATAATAAAATGTGACAATTGAAAACATTATTGTTATTTTTAAAAAATTGTATAAGACTTTTAGTCAATTTTCCTATATTTTTTAGTAAAATTTTCTAAAAAGTTTTGTGATTATAAAAATCGGTAGTATATTATTTGAGATACATACACGATTTAAAGAACCAGATAAAAACAGATGAAATTTACGAAAAATTGTGAAATGGTGTGAAATACTCAAATCACTCATAAAATCGTTCATTCGAATTAAATGTTTATTAGATAGATAGAGATAGATATTTTGATTCCAAATACCTCAAAACGTATTTCCTACATTTATAAAAAAAGTTTTTTTTTTTCAGGAAGCTTTCTCACAGAAAAAGTAGTAATTCATATATAGAAAATTCAGTATGTTATTGTTATAATTTAGCTTCACTTTAAGAAACAAGATTTTATTGATAACGAGCTTCCTAATCGATTTAAACCGATCTTTATTTACTCAGAGGATAATTAAAAATTTTGACTTGAAAGAGAAACCCATTGCAATAAAATCTCCAAAACAATAAGCAGATATCCTACCTTCTCCCCTCTTTGCAACAGCGTGCTGATGATACCCACGTGGCCGTATTTCGCAGCCGTGTGAATGGACCTGGCGCCCCGCTTATTGGGCATATGCAAATACACGCCCTTCTTAAACAACATAGTTGCGCATTCCGAGTGTCCGTTGAGCGACGCTATGTGCATCAGCGTAGAGCCGTCCTTCGTCCGCTCGAAAATGCTGGCCTTAAATTTGTCCGCCAATAATTCGATTATCGAGGCGTGACCATTCTCCGCGGCTAAATGCATGGGCGTCCGGTCCAGCTGGTCAGTTATCGAGGCCGAGGCCCGCACTCCATAAAAATACTTGACGAGCGTCTCGTCGCCCTCGGCACTTGCGATGTGCAGTGCCGTCTGCCCCGATCCCTGAAAACGCTCTCGCTCATTTCACTTTTCTTTTTTTTTTTTTTTGAATCTAATGTTAGATCGGCATTCTTACATTGATTGAAATATTAATTAAAAAACGTTTTATTACAATTTAAAAAAAAATCACATTTTTTAGAAATAAATCGTCAAAACGCGCTTACATTACTTAGTACCGTTCCACGAACAAGTGCGAACTGTGACTGGTAGCCGAGAAAAGCAATTTCTTTCCTCGCACCCACGAGCTCTGGGTCACAAACGCTCCAAGTGCGTGCGCTTAAAAATACCTTAGCACGAAAATTGCACGATCGTTTTTCGAAAGCCTAGGTAGTACTACAAATCTCGAGGCAGCTTTCTCTGTAATTACATTTTTTTGCCGCCTGCGTTAGAGCAAAGCGATTTGCGCTTTGCTGGCATAGCGGCCTCGTGTCGCGCGGGTAAAGTCTATATAATCTAATCGTAAAAAGCACGTACGCCTGGAAATGTGCACTGCAGCAATGCGAGGGGGTGTGTGCTTAAGGGTGCTACAATGTATTGTGGAACTGGGTGTTGGAGGAGAGGTGAAAAAATTGCTGCAGTCTTGAGGAGAAGGTCTCTGGGGCACTGGTACGGGGCGTTTAGTTGCAGGATTGGAATGTCGTTGGGTTTTTTGGTTGAGAGTTGTAATGTTGGTTTGATGTTGTTTTGATTTTTCAATGAGAGTTCAACGTAAATTTATTACTCCCATAGTTTTCAAATTCTAACATTTAAATTAATATGAAATAAGTAAACAAATTCATTACTATTTATATCTCAACAAACAATGAAAAAAAGATATATAGAAAATTAATATATTAAACTTGAAAGTGTACTTTCTTTGTCATTTTATAATATGAAATCTCCACTTAAAAATCTTATAAAAAAAAGTCAATTTAATTTTTTTCTTTCCAACAAAATACTGGAATTTTCCAACAAAAATGTTAGGATTTTTTTATATACACCCGATACAATGTCGCTTAAACATGAAATACAAATGTCCATACAATTAGATCGATAAAATCGCTCGGTTGCTAGAGTAACGTTGCTGACGAATCATTGTACCATAAGAATAATCATAAAAATCCGAGAAAAGAATGCGTCAGTCGTGGCAAATCAAACCGCTCGCGCGTAACTATCAGCATATCTTAAAATCAAAGTAAAACTCACATTTTGCATGTCGACCGGGGCGCCGTAATCGACCAGTATCCTGACCATGTCGACGTCTCGGCGACGCGCGGCCAGATGCAGCGCCGAGTCGCCCGAGGGTGTTGTCGCCTTTAGCTGATCGGGCGCTTGCTGAGAGAGCAATTCCCTGCACATCGACTGGTTTCCCACTTCCACGGCCAATAGAAGTGGGATTTTACCTTCCTGTAACCATAAAACTCCCACTGAATCACCCACTAATCACTCGACTCCAACCATTTTATCAAAAATCAAACTTTCACAACCAGCGTCTAATAAAATCTATATTTAAAACGAGAACATTTCCAAAGCTATCAAAGACACCTACTCGCACAACGTTAACAATACTCTTGACAGTGCTCCTCCAATACTTGGCCACCCCCGCCAGCTGCTTGTTCTTGTTGACAAAATTCTTCTTCTGCTGATCCTCCGAGGCTTGATCGGCCGTCGGTTTGTGCCACATGGCAGCACATATCTACCAAAAAAAAACGGCAAAACGCTCCCACAGATCCGCGAGGAGAATTCGCCGAGGGCGCGCTCACTACTAAAAGCAACTCTCGTATATCGAAGCTGTATTTCCGAAGCCCTCTGAGGCCTCCGATCGAACGGAGCGTGCACCGAACATTAGAGAGCCCCCGGTGTGTGTGCCTCAATAGTGATTTCAGGGAGTAATATGCCACCCAGTCGGCTTTTCGTGCAGCTCGCGCCCTGCCACTGTGCAGAGCTGCTGAAACACTAGGCTTGCATGAAAATCTCTTATTTCCAAAGAGCCATTTTTCTACCCGCCCGCCCGCGCGAGCTTCCTGGATTCTTCCCAGGCTGTTTATGATATACGGATGGATTTTATCAAGATAGGAGAGGGTGTGTGATTGATCCAGCTCGGGTTTTACTTTTTTCGCTTTTGATGGATATAATTTTAGCGGGATACGTGTGAATGTGGGTTTATATAGTGTGCCGTGCTGTTAAGAAATCGCGGCGTTTTAAGGGGGAGGGTGGGTGTAAGTTTAAAGTTTTAATGGAATTTTGTGGAAATTTTTGATAAAAGTTTGATAAATTGATTTTTGAGTGAGGACGCGTTCTTTCTTAGTTTTACTAGGGGCTAATTGATAGTCGAGTAAAAACGGTCGTTTGAGAAAATTCATTATACGTTTGACAGTAAGTGCTTATTATAGTATTTTTTCTTTTACTTCCTTGCTAAAATACTTTACTAATTAGAATCCGTTTAAGAAAGAAGGTGAAACATTTGAAAAAATTCATAGCAGAATAGTGAAAATATTTACATATTTTTACAATAGGCGTCGAATAAACAATTTTTTATTTATTCAAATTGATCTGACGTGTGAAAAAATTCAAAAATAGCATTTAATTTTTTCAAAACATTAAGTATAAATTAAATCTTATTACAGAACATTAGTAAGTGTATTTTTAACTTTTACTATGAATGTACATTGTTGCAAATTGTTATATTTCGTAAATAATTCATGAAAAAAGATAAAGCTTCCTTTTCTTCCGTGAGGCATGATATCTGCGATGACATTAGTGCAAGAAAAATATACTTCAGTCCCAAACGCCAGTACATCTCATTTGAATTTATAATCCCCCATTAAAAAATTATTAAATGCATAGAGCTAATTTTAGGACATCTGATTTAATTCCATGAATTCTAGAACATTTAAAAAATTCATGGCTAAGGGCTTAATTATAAAAAATAGACGCAAATAATTCGCTAAAAGCGACTCATTTTAAAGACTCCATAAAAACTAGCTTTAGAAAAACAAGAACAATCGGCATCGTCCCCAAACTCTCCCTACTCCCAGAAGCCCGATGACAACGTACAACCGTCCAACTCTCCGCCCAACAATCCTCCAACGACACATTTCTTTCTCTCGAGATCGAAGCCTCCTAAAACGAAGCGAAAAAAAAGCCAGAATATACAGCCGGTCGAAGCATCGCGCGAGAGAGGCACATGGCCCCGCTCAGAGACAAATTATGGGTATAGAGCGTAGAGCCGTGCCAGTCCGCGATGCCTCCTGGGCCGTCTCTGTCACGCGAGTTTTCGCCTCCTATCCCGATCGCTTTTTCGTCGTGCTGCTCCGCGAGCGCAGAGCCTGAGAGAATAAAAGTCCGAGGATCGCGCGCGCAGGAGCGAAGCGCCTATCTAGCCGGCGTCGTTTCAACTTTGCCTGCCTGCCGAGCTCTCGGCCGGCCTGTGTACTTTTGGATGGCCGGCAGCCACGCGATTCGCCTCGAGCCGATGTTTCATCTGCGCCCGGGGCTTTTCGTTGTGCTTTATTATTCGCATTGTTGCGGGTTGTAGGAAATAGCGATACGGGTTTTTTTTTAATAAGTGCCTTTTTGAGAGTTTAGGCGAGGTGTTTTCGACGTTTTTTAAGTGTGGAGATAGGCTGGGCTAATTGGTAGGGTTGAGTGGTTGGGGTGGTTGTCACTTTGGTATTAGTCGTTTGAATTTTAATGGTGCTGGGAAGAATTTGAGTAGTGTTCTCATTTTAAATATAGATTTTATTATTCTGCACTATTTACGTTGCTTGTAATAATTGATTAACTTTTAAAGTCATTTATTCATTTCTTCTTTAAGGCAATCAATACTACTTATCATAAATAAACGATTTATATTGATATAGACTGTAAACACGAAAAAAATAATTCATTACGGTGTTCTCACAAAACTCTTTCAGGTATTTCTGATTACAAAGAAGTCAATGAACTTTAGAGAATATCAACAAACTGTAAATATCACGAATATCAAATTCATATTTTTTCATGTTTATCAGAGTTATAAAACTTATTTTTCTAGCAAATGCTTTTAAAAACCTATTCCATAAGTATATGTACATTTTCAGTCCCACCATACATGACTGTTACCACTTAACATAAAAACACAAAAACCAGATTTACAGCTTTCTAACAAAAAAAAAATTCTAGCGAAATTAAAATAGTATAATTAAATTAAACTTACACCATCCACTTTCATACGGATGTCCCTTCCCGCCGCGGCCAGAAGAACACGAAGAATAGACGTTGCAGTTCCCGTCTGCCTTGATGCCACGAGGTGAACTGCAGTCTGTTGCTTAGGCTAGTTTTTAATTGTAATTAGTTAGAAGTTTGTACGTGCTAAGGAATTTTATTGTAATTAAATACTTTATAATAAGTAACTAGAGATTCAAGTAAGGTTCTACTATACGGTATCACAAAATCTACTTTTAAAGTGCAACAATTATGTTAGATATATATATTGAAAGATTAAAATGTGCTTTTTAGATAAAATGTTTGTATAATATTAAAAACAACAGACAAAACCACTATTTATATCTAAAATGGAAAAAAAAAATTTTTACACAGAAAAATTCTGAAGTCTTTAACCATTGTTTATGCTAGCTGATTGAAAATAAATTCTAATTCACATGCAAAATTTCTGATACCTGTATGAACTTCCTGCAATTTAAAAAAATCTAACATCTAACATCTACGTCAAAATGGAAATCAATCAAAACTTCGTACTAACAATACTTACTCTTTATAGATAAGCAAAAGGGAAATTGACTAAAGTATTTTGTAAAAAAGCAAAGTTGAAACTATTAAAGATTTGGCCTAAGGAAATTGAAATTTAAATAAGCACCTTTCAAGAGGAGTTAGCTTTAACTTTTGACTATAAAAAATTTGCATAGTAATATGTAGAAAAAAAAAAAATCAAAAATATGCCTTGAAAAAGGGAAAATTTACATGTTTAATATACTTTACACGAATTTTATACCTATAAGTATATTAATTCTATACTCTTTCTATAACTACAAAATCTCTTATTAATATTTCGATAATTAATCATATTTTTTCGATAATAAAAAAGTATTAACAAGTTAATATTTAATAAACAAGACTTGAACCTTGCCACATATTTTTAGCTACATAAGAAAATATTATATTTTTAGTGTTAAACTGAAAGATTGACAGCCTATACCTATAGGTATAAAAGAAACGGAAATGAAAAGAAATGGAATAACCGGAGATGACTTACTCCTCCTGGCGCGTAAGGATCGACGCCCCGTTTTGAAAGTAGAAGTTTGACGACATCCTCCCGGGAGTACATCGCCGCAATGTGCAGGGCACTATAATTATCCTAAACAAAAAGATTAAAATACAAATTAATTATTTTCATAAAAAATAAAATTAAATTGCTAAAGTTTCTCTTACATAACTTCGAAACCAGACTTCATAACAAACGATTCTATAAAGTTCATAAATCTCGAAAGCTATTTGCAAACGCCTTTCAAAAGTCATTTTCGGAATGCAAAATTTCGGAACGTTAAATTTTCTAACTTTCCCCTCTACCCACGCCTAACCGAAAATAAAAATGCAAATTCTTGATCCTCCTCCAAGAAACCATTTCGAAATTTGCAAACCGATTCACCCGCAAAGCGTTTCGAAGAAACAAGTAGCATAAATTAAAAAAGAAAAGAAAAGAAAAAAAAGAAAGGCTCATAGAGTGATCGATCATCGAGGTCGTAGTCATAATGAATAGGGGGTGGTTGCGTATACTAGCGCAGAGCTCGGCGCACCTCGCCGATGAAAAACGTCCGGCGCAAGCTCTTTTCTTCGCGCCGCGGCCTGCGGGGCTCTCCAATCAAGCTTTATTAGCGGGCCATTTGAAAAATCATAATCGGGGCCGCGGCGAGGCGCGCCAGCGCTGGACTCTTCGTCAATATCATCGCGTTAATATCGTTAATTTTCGAGAATGAGCTTGCAGTTTAATCGATAGTTTCTTTGTTCTCTTTTTAATTTTTAAGCTTCACGTTTGTTATTAACACGTGAGAAATAAGGTGGCATTTAATTCGTTCTAGAATAATGCGTTTCAGTAGAAACATGCAGGGTACGGTAAGACGGTTTACGAGTAGTTAATTTCAGACTAATATATTAACCGTTGTAGAATGTACAATTTTGAAACTTTAATAATTAGCCAGTACTTAAGTAGCAACAGCTTTAGAAAACTGTTTAGTTTTTCAAGAGTTATTAGCTATCAATTAAAACCTAACATTAAAAATTAAATCAAAATATGCATATAGAAGGTCCGAGAATCTATCAAGTCCTAGCGCCGCATTTGACTCATACAAAACACAAAGTACAAATCCATCATTTTTTCCCAAAGTAAAATTTCATAACATGAAATCACCGCTCGAATTCCATTAATTCAATCCGGCATAAAACTCAAGAAAGGAAAACCCCCGCTCGTAACCGCACCATCACTAAAATTCCCCTGAAAAAAACACTAAAAAACCAATAAAAAAAGAAATAGCAGCCCAAGCTTCAACCCCAGCAAACCAAAGGTCTCCTTAACTCTAGCACGCGCGCTAGGTCACGCGTCCAAGTCTCCGGCTCTCGGATCGAGCGTTGCGCGCTTGCCGAGGGGGGTGTTAGCGTTTTATCATTGTCGGTAATCGTTGCGCGCCAGTTTTTCGTCCCACTGACTCCCGCTGACCAACCTACTTGCTCTTTCTCCTTCTTTAGCGCGTAAACGCGGCCTTTCCCCTCTCCCTTGGCCTTGGCCCTCCTTTTCAAAGCTGCCTTTTTTCCTTCCTTCACGCGAGCTTTTCTTCTCTCACTTTTTTTTTCGCTTCGACAAGCGCGGCGAGCTTGCGGCTAATTTTCGATCGTTTTCTCAAGCAACGACTTTGAAATTCCAGTGCCGATAGCAGCCAAGGGCTCGCTCGGTGATTTTCTGGGGGAGATAAGGGGCGGGAAGTTGGTGGTACTTACGTTGTTTCGCGCTCCGACGTCGGCGCCGAGCTCGATCATCCGATCGATGAACGCGGTCCGGTTGTCTTTCACGGCGAGCATCAGTGGTGTGAAGCCCGTTTGCTGCAAGTAAATTTGTTTATTTAGTCATTTTATCGGTTTTCTTAATATTTGTAGGTTCGAGTGGTGAAGACCTAAGGAAATACTGCTCATTTTCATGTGCTATGAAATTTTAGTGAATGAATGTTAATAGTAGATAATTAATGGTTCATGGAAATTTATGCAGAACTGTAAAAAGACACAGATGCGGATAAGAAACTAATCAAGATAATTTTTACGATACTTATTTAAAATATTCATGAAAGACTGCAGCGGCTCTTTTATTACATTGAGATTTAATCAATGCAGTCGAGACCTATTCAATATAAGGCTAATCTTATGGTCATCTTACGCGAAAATGTCTAATTTTATTTACGTCAGCTTAAAAAAATCTAAAGGTTTTTAATGAGAAACAAAAATATCGTTTAACTTATTGCAAGATGTCCTTCGGCACTTTAAGATATAAAGTTATGACATTGAATAAAACATTTTCAATTTTACCGTGTTGCCTAATATTCACACGAAATTTCCTTCGATTGTGATATTTCTTTTGCTATCTTGATATGAATCATAAGAAATACCGCTGAATTCTCAGAATTTTAATATCTACTTAAATAATCATATTAGACGTCAAAATATCCTTTAATAAGTATTGAAATAGTTTTATGAGTAAATAATAATGGTAAAATATGATTTGCGATGTGGATTTAAAAGAAAAGTATAAAAGTGCAGACTTAGCTTTTTGAAATGCTGTAAAAATATGCACATTAAGCTTTGATTTGAAATCTTACATATGAAATTAGAAATGTAGCATTGCCTTGCAGATATTCATTATGTATCATCCATGCAATAAACTTTTTTATTTATTCTATCTATTAAAAGCCAGTTTTTTATGATTTTACATTTTTTAAAGTAATTAAATGGAAAATGATTGCAACAATAAGTGATATCGACGTATATTAGAAATCTTATTACAAATGATTTACAGTGTAAAAGAAAAGCTGCAGCTTTAACATTTTTCTAATTATTATCTGATAAACCATTAATTCAAATTCTACACATAAAAATAAATAATAAATTTAAAAACTGGTACTGAAGAATTCAGTTCAATTCAATTCAATTCTACTTCCAAAAGTTTAGGAAAAAAAGTAAACAAAGTGAGAGTAATTATTGTAATCTCTAAATTTCAGTGAGTAAGTAATGATTGATCTTAAAAGTAATTTCTCCAATAATTAATTAACAAATATTTATACAATTTCTTCAAAAATTTAAAGAAAACTAGCTAAACTTATTTGCCTTACAAAAACCAGATTGTTCTAAATTAATAACTGACTTATATAAGAGCAGAATTGCAATAAAAAAATTACCAAAAACTATCACAATCATCACTTTTCGTAAACAAACAAGTCTAATTCCATCTACTTTTCAAACATGCATAAAAAATAATCACCGGATCCATAAGCCCGGCGAGGGGCAGGAGATGGGCGTCCTCCCCCGCGTTCTGCACTGCCTTCTCCAGCACCTTGAGATGTTGATCGGCCGCTGACCACTCGCTCCTCACCGCGATGGCCAGCAGCCGCTGGGCCGCCTCCCTCGCCTGGGCCCCAGCCGAGCTGGGCTTACTGCTCGGCTGCGAGGCTTCCTGGCTCGCTGCCCCATTGCTCCCGGCTCCACTTCCGGCTCCCTCATCCTTCGCCGAACCACCCGCCGGGCTTTCCTCCTTCGAGCTGGCCCCGGCAGCCTCGGCTGTCCGTTTGCTCTTGGGGTCATCCTTGCCGGCGCCGGCGGCGCCTTTCCTGCTGCCGCCGCTGCTCATGCTGGCAGCTGCTGTTCTCTCAGTTCTTGCTCATTTTTTTGTGTGTGAGGGTATTTTGGCACTCTCGGCGAGCCGCTCCGCTCAGCGGCGAACAACAGCCGAGGGCTCGAGCTCCATGAGCTGCTGTGCTCCTGGATTCTCGTCAGCCGTCGGCTAATATAGTCACACGCGCTGCGGTAATCACTAGCGCACGCGGGCTACATCCTTTGCTGGAGAGGGTTTATCATTTGGTTAGAAACTCGCGATAATTTGATGAGTTTGAGGAAATGATTATTAGTGAAGTAGATAAGTACTTTTTTAATGATTTTCAGCACTAATGAATTTAATTGTTGGATAATTATAAGAATGAAAAATAATGACGATTAGATAAATCTGAACGCCGTCGAAAAGAAACATAACAGACGTTGCATGAATGTAAAACACAAAAGAAAAAACTAACAATAATCAATCCTCAAAAAACAGAAAATAATAGTGAAATTACCGTATGTCGTAAACCTCGCGCACATCCAAAAAACCTCCTTTCCCCGACTCTCCCAATAACACGGAGCGCAGCAGAAGAAATTGTAAAGCTCCGGGCGAAGCTCGAGAGTTAAATTCGCGCTCTCAACCTCGCGCCGCTCGTGTAGCGGCTAAAATCAGGGCTAGTAGTGTTACTCGCGGCTCAAGCTAAGCTCTAACCGCCTCTCGCTCTCTTCAAGGAGGGAAAACCAGAGTGTGAGAGAGAAAGCAGCAGCGCAGCTAGTCCAAGCAGAGAAGCGACCAATCACGGGGGGCCGTTCGTTAAGGAAACGCCGCGAGCCACCCCCACCAGAGAGCGGATATATGCAAATGCGCTCCTTCGTGGGCCGCTATATAGTATATACAGAGAGTGAGAGAAGGCCGAGGAGGGGTTGCTTGCTCGACACGCGACTTCCGCCGGAGAGAATCGCTCCGGCACGCCATCCTCTCTCCCTCTCCTTCGAGACTTTGCCTTACTTCTCTCTCTCTCTCTCTCTCTCTCTACGACTGTGTATCGCTCTAGGGATTTCCATTTTTTCCTTTCTGCGTTTCTCCGACGGTTATTAGCCCGATTCCTTCGCTCCCCTCTTCTCTGGATTATGTTGGTTGGGACTAACTGCGCGTCTTTTTTTTCTCGAGGAGGTAAAAGCCTGGAATGCAAAGGCTGCATGTTGTGTCGTGCGACGGTTTTTTCGTTGTGGATTTGGGGAGGCATTAGTTGGTTCGTTGAGCTCGTAACGAGCGCCGAATCGCTGGCTTAGATCTTGAGCTTTCTTCTTTTGCAGCGAGCTTTTCAGAGAAGGAGAGGATGAGGAGTGGGGATAATGAAAATTGGCTTGAGCGAGCTTTTGTGGCAGATTCTTTTATTGGGAAATAATTTGTGTGATTAATTGTGGGATCGATTGTGAGTCGATTAGAAAATTAAATGTGGGGTTTGACGAAAATGTTGATGATTAGGCCTGATTAACTGACGCTTTCAGAGCTTTTGTACTTTATAATGGAGTTTGTAGCAAATGGAAATTTGCAATTATTTTTTAACAATAAGTGAAAATGTAAATGTATACAAACGATCGTATTTATATTTCTTCAAAGACATGACATCTCGATGTATACCAAAAAGAATAAATTAAATCAAACTATCAAGCTTATTAATTTTTGCCGATTTTTGGAATGTATTTTTAAGAGCCATTATCCAACCAGTTTCCCTAGTTAAAAAATAAAAAGTTTGATAATAGTCTGACACAAAAAACTGACAACAGTCTAGTAACAGTTTGGATACGGTCAGTATAACATGTATGTTTTATTGCATTTAAAAAAAATTTTTTTAATTAAAATGCATTTAAAAAATTTTCTTGAGTACGTTTTGAACAACAAAATTTAAATATAAGTTGACATTAAAGGGACTTTGGTTGACCAATATATAGATATAGATAATATATAGATCGGTACTCTGTAAATTTTAAATAGTGCAAAATGCTCCACTTAGTATTATTTAGTGGGATTCCCACTAAGAAATAGTAAAAAATTCACTACTTTATCATTAATTTCACTAATTTATCATGAATA
>UELX01003843.1:0-20981 GCA_900480035.1 Eupelmus urozonus
AACAACCTTGTTTCGAGCCTGCGCCTAAGTTAAATATCTATTAACTAGTTAGGAAATAGAATCAGATTCTACCAGGGTTCTATCTAAAAACAACATCTTTATAAGACTTTTTGCAAAAATAAAATTTTTTTTTAAATATGAGTATTTCTAATTTTCTATACCTAATTAAATGGATTTAAAACTCTCAAAAAAGTTTGGTAAAAATGAATAAGAAAATATACCTTCTGTTTCCTTCTATATTAAGATACAGCAAATATAAATGTCATTTTATCTAAATAATTAAAAAATTTTAATCGCTTCCATTAAAGTATAATAAAAATTACATATAGATATCCTTGTTTACTGGCTTACAACACTTATATTGGAACATTTTTCTCCAAATATATAAAAGGTTCGAAAAAATTAAGAGCCAGCAAAAACCGCTCAAATAATTGCAATAGAAAACTATGCCTTTCCACGAAGCAACAACATCTTCACGTGACATCCAACAAACGAGGCAAAAGCAAAAACATCCTCGAAAAAAAAGCGAGGTCCGCAACTTCAAACATCCCCAGCCGCATAAAGGCTCCTGACTCTCAAACAACGCGCTTCGATCGATCACGAGCAAAACTTTTCCTCTCTCTCTCTCTCCAAGCTTTGTGCTTTTCCACAACAACAGTCAAGCCAAAGCCTCATATTTCCTCCAGTCACGCGCGCGTCCCAGTAAAAAAGCGCCGTCCCTCTCAAAAGCTTGTTAGCGCTGTTTCGCGCACGCATCGGGAGAAAGAGAAGGCAAAGAGGCAGGTGATCTGTAAGCCTGCGCGCGCGCGAAAACTACAAAGCCGAGCGCCGCGCGCGCACATAATGCGGGGGCGTGCACACACACTCTCGTGTCAACAATAGAGCTTCTCTTTCCTGTTGGCACAGCTCGCGCACTCCTCTCGCTTTTTTCGCCGAAACTTCCGAGCGAGGAGAGGAAAATCGCCAGGAAGTCGATTTACGATCTGCCGCGAGCGCGCGCGCCTGACACGCGCATCTGCAGTGTGTCTAAAAGAGCGCGCCGCGCCAGGTGATGTGTTCCTCTGCGCTGACTCTCGCTAAGAGGAAAAGCCGAGAGCGAAATAGTGTACAAATAGAGAGCTAGAATGGGCCCGCAGCGAGGGGCTTGAATGGACGCGCGCGAGCGACCTTTGACGACTTATTCTCGCTCTCGTATACTGCACTTTGTCACTGGCGGATCCTTTTTTTCTCCTCTTTGCTAAGCTTTATTCTTGGCGCAATGCGCGCGCGCGCGTCTTTTGTGGCTTGCGTGTCTGCGTGTTCTAGTATATGGGGATGGTATAGTTGAGCGCGACAGGTAGTCGCTTCTGCGGACGATCGACGACGAGGGCGTTATTATGTGTCTTTCTTGTAGGATGCTTTTTTTTGAAGCTGCGGCTCGTGGACACTGGCCAGCTATTGTGCTGGGGTGCTAAGGGATGTAAAATACGGCCCTTGTCGCGTTCTTCGTATTGTGGAAATCTAGCGCGCGCGCGGGGCTACGGAAAAGTTAAATTGGGTTATTTAATGACTATTATATACGTTTTAGATGGATTTAACACCTTTTTTATATGGGCTACGTTGCAGAGTCGCTATTCGTGGCTGGACGGATTTATAGAAATACATGAAAAATAAAAGAAAACTTTTAGTAATTGAGACTTTGCATATAAAATTTTATGTAAAATTTATTATGTTTATAACTGACATGAAGAATAAGAAAAAAAATATAAGTATTTTTTAGTTAAATAAAAATATTAAATTAAAATTTCTCCACAAACAAATTCAATAAATATATAAACGAAACAGATACAAATTTTATTCTAACAAAGAGCACGTACCACCAGATTTCGATAAAACTTTGCAAAATGATTCTTTGGTTCAAAGTATGAATTATATATTTATTGGACATAGTGTCATAAGACGTTTTTCAAGTCAATAAAATACATGAGGTAATAAATAATTCTTACAAATTGCAAAAAAGATGATTATTTAACAAATTAATTCTGAATACTATTTCTTGGTGGAAATTTAAATAGTATGCGAAATTGCTATGAAACTAATAATAAACGGCATACTATTAGTAATTTTCTAATAATTAAGTGGTAAAATGGAGGGATCCTAGATAATTTTGTTTATAAACGTGAAATAGAGTTAATATTCAGTAATAGTATAATCACATAATGAATGAAAATTTGTTCTGGATTTTGAGATATTATAGAAAAACCATCGTTTAAAAAAATGTTTCATTATGTTAGATAAGAAATAACCAGTTCAGCTAAATATATAGAATTGTAAATATAGTAAATTTTTCTATAAAACAGTAATTTTTTTTAATTTTTCGAAGATGTCACATATTCTCCGCGTAATATAATAATATTTGTTATTTTATTTTTTTCAGTATAATTCAGAATTTTTACCAGGGTTGGGCCAACTTAAATCAATGAATTGTAGTTTTCTAGCTATAGCGTACTATTAAAATTTCCACCAGGGCCTCATCTATATAAGAAAGTCGTATTTTGCAATTTTAGAAAATTGTTTTGGATTTTTAATAACAATAAAATTCATAGTCGTTAAAAGTAATATAACGTAGAGAAAATGTAATTTTTCTATACTAGCGTGAATTCAATGATTGTTTATTTTGTTTATATTACACTATTTTTATAAATAATGAATTATATATTGTTTGCAACTACGCTGCAGCCATTCGATCGCAAAATAGAAAAGCAATGTTATGTATATTCGCTTCAGATAAAGTTACAGTCCCAATTGAATTCTTGTTTCGAACAAATGAGCCAGAAGGCATATACCGCAACATACAATGCCACGGCAACTACAACAGCACTGCCGCGCTAAGCAACAATCGAATTTGGTCCGCGTATCCCGTGTGTACCTACAAATTGACTGCAGACTCCAGCGCATGTATGGACACTATAGGCGTAAGCGTATTTTGCTCGGCGATCCATCAAAACCGAAACACAAACCTATTGCCGAGCTGGCGCGCTTAGTCTGGAAAAAGAATTGGATTTAGAAAAGTAGGTCCGAGAAACTCGGTGTGTATACAGGCAGCTATAGGCGGGCACAAATTGACACCTTGTGCAGGACGTATATAGAGCACGGGGCATGTATACACGGGGCGTCTGGTATTTAGATGCTGATCTCACGTGGTGAGACATCTGTCGTGTGCGAGTTAGGCTGGGCCCTGGAGCCACCCCTCGCATCTACTATATTCTAGCTTTCTACGGAGTTCGTTCGTGTGTATGTGTATTCTGTGGCTTCTCCGCGTGTACAATGTGTGTGTATGTGTTTCGATAAAAGGCGAACAACATCAGTGCTGGACGAGCGAAATGAAGAAATGAAGATGGAAATGCGAGGGTGCAGTATAAGCGGATAATAGATGAAAGAAACTAGCGCGAAAGTCGGTAACAAGGTATAGTGTATGAAAGGCTAATGGAAATGCTGTTGTTATGCTTTTGTTTTAATTATCAATAAGAGTATCAGTAAACAAGGGTAAAAATATAAACTAAAATAATTTTACAGCTTTGATTATTCTATGATGATCTTTTTTGATATAGATAATATAAGTAAGTTGTACGTTATTTTGACTACAATTTTATTTCCAATTAAAAATATAAAAATTACCAAAACTAGAAGCGAGTTATAAATACGCTTGCAGCTTGAAGCAAGACGTCAAAAGGATCGTCTGCCAAGTGTTGAAACGTAGAACAAGAGAAACAAAGAGAAAGCGAGAGAAGAAATTGGGAAGAAAGTGCGAGAGAAAGCTCGCCGCGCAATGTATATACTATAATATATCCACGCGCGCGCGCGCGAACGAGATACACAGAGCGTAAAGGCACTCCGGGGGTTCCCCGTAGTTAGATATCCCCGAAATCGCTCGTTATACATGTGTTCCGAAAGCGTATAACCCAGAGTCTCAGCAGCATCACCTTAGCACCGTAAGGGGTGTGTGTGTGTAAAAACGCGCCGGGTAGCTTAGGGTGGGATGGTGGGGCTGGGGGGGGCACGTGTTTGGAAAGCGAGAAAGCGCCGGGATGCGTGCGTGATTATACGTCCGAGTCTATTTAGAGCTCGTTAGCGGCGACAATGCGCGCGCCCGGAGAGCAGCTGATCCCCGGTAACGAGCCGCCTGCAGCAGCGGCCGCACTTTTGTGCGCGGGCGTAAATCCGAGCGCGAATTGTATTTTGCGATATCGTCTGTGTGCAAGCAGAGGAGCTCGAGCGCGAAACGAGCTGCTGCTTCCTCTCTCTGTGTGTGTGTGCGTGTGTGTTTGTGTGGATGTTGGGCTGCGTCGACGCGAGAGGAAAGGATTTGCGTGGTTTGTGAAAATTGAGCGGTTTGGTGCACGTGAGGGAGAATAATTAGTGCGATGTGTGCTTACAGCTGGGTTTTAGTCTGAGTTGTCATGAGAAATTACATTTTTTTATTGTAATAAAACTATCTATATCTTACAATTACGAAGGTGTCAAGTACTCAGAATATTCGAGTCGAGTCGAATTGAGTTTTTTTTTACCGAATTCGAATCGGGTACTTGAGTTTTTATATGACTCATTTCAAAAATTAGGACACTAATAAATATCAAAATTTGATTGAATGTACCTAAAAGCTCAATATGTAAACAAATTTAGTATTATATATCTTATGTAAAACTTTAACAATTCAGTTTACTTACACGTATTATTTTTAGTTTTAAAAAAGATATAAAATCGAGGCACTTAGTTTTAATTTTCTTTTGTCAGAATTAAAAAATATTAATTTAGTCTAAAGTTATCTTAGTTTGAATTTTAATACAGATGGTCTAGAAAAAGTTTAAGTAAGAATATAATTTACACCCCTGGTGCTTTCCTTATTCGCATATGATATTCCAAATATATTTTTAGAAAATATATACATATATACAATGAGCTTTTTCAAAGGTATTATAAGTATATTGCCAGGGTTTGGGTCTGTGAAAACTTAAAAATATAAAAACCGCTTAATCAAAACGCATTAAGTAATCATAAAAATTATTTTTGTAGCTGCCGATCTTATCAAAAAATAAAAAAGTAAGCTTAAGTAGATTAAAGTCGACTTAGTAGTTTTAAAAATATAGACCCTCCTTATGTGTGCATACTCATATATACACATTACACACCTACACACATATAAATGCAATAAATGCATATAAATGTACCCTCAATTACTCACATACACGTTTACACACAAACAGCTACACTATCCACAGACATATTCTAAAAATAGTATATTTTTATTCAAAGTACTTAAAAGCATATTTTAAAGATGTTTTTAAGAGAACTTTTTGATTTCTGGTACAAAGTTTTCTCAGTCGAGAAGCAAATAATTGTTTAAATAACAATTTGAGTATCTAACAATAAGATAATCATATTTATCAATAAATAATGAAACTGAAAATTTTAAATTATTTATGTTTAATACGAGTACTATAAGATGGTGTAAATTACAGTCGAATTATGTTAAACAATTTATTATAATCAAACAATTTTTAAATTATTTTTCACTTTTGATTTTATATTAAATAGTACAATTCAACATTATTTATTTATGTATAAAACTGATAATAAATAGAATATACACAAACGTAATTATTGAAATTCCGAGTTTCCAAAGTTAAATACACACAGTCTACTGAAAATAGCTGTGGGCGCGAGAGAGGCTTAAGGCGAACCGTAAAAACGAGTTACGAGCCAATTAGCAGACTTGAAATGTCAGTTTGTATTTACGAAAAGCTTAAAAACGAATAGAATGTCAAGCTGACTACTGTTTATTTAAGATTTCGTACGCGAAAACTAATTAACTCTTCTAGTTTAATCACTGTTATAATAGCGGTTTGGAAAAGCATGGACTATGTTATGTACACTATTTTGATTCTAAATGTGCCTTTACGAAAATTTATCAATATTATTCAAACGTTTGTTTAAGTATTTTCTAATACATAATTAATTTGTAAATTTGTATATAATTTGGGTAACTTTGACAAGTAATTGCAGACTTTATGAAGTTTTAGTAAAATTAAAGTAAATATAAATTGTTATTAAATTGTATATCACGTTATAGGAGCTTCTTACAACCTAACAGCCCAAGAATAAGCTTAAAAAATCACTTTATTCAGCTTAAAACACAGCCGAATATCAGAATAAGTTATTTACAAACATTCGTCTATTTTCGTAAAACCAAAAGTTTTTTCAATTGCCGCAAGATACCCAGCCTCTATTTCCGGCATCCCCCTAAACAACAAGCTTAGCCGCGTTTTATCAACGCACTTCCCCCAAAATTATGACATCCCGAAGAATCGCTCCTACTCAGAACTCGTGAAAATGTTTTCTCTCTCATCCACTGATCCTCCTTGATTCATCGCCCGAAGGAAGGAAGGAAGGCACGAGGATCGAGAAAAAACCACGGATACACTCGCCCCCGCAAGGTGCTACTCTCGGCTTCTGCTTACGAGCTCTTAACTAAATGTTAAACAGCAGCGCCGGGAGAGGATTAACTGTGCGACTGGTTCCGGTTGCCCGGTGCACGTATATATGCTCCTGTATACGCACTTTTCACGCGTAGCCGTATATGCAAGCGCTGAAAGCTCGGATAATTTATTGGGTCGTTGGAGGTTAGCTCCCGTGTGAAATACGGTGCAGCCGCGTAGCTCGAGGCAGAGGAGAGAGGGATGGAGATTTTCGAGGAGGGTAATTCGATTCGAAGCATATGGTTGTTTTTCGATCGTTTTTTTTTCCTGGGGCTTGGATGTTTTTTTCTTTGGGCTGGAGTGGGCGGTCTGGATTTTTTGTCGGAGAGAGATAAGGAGGCGTGGAAGGAAACGGTGGGAGGACTAATTTTGTATTGACGCAACATTGCGCGCCGATTTGTAGATTAGAGCGGGGAAGTGTCTGTTTAATGAGGATTGAAAATGTTTCATTTTAAATGTGTGAAAACTTGTGGAAAGAGAGTTAATTTATTTATATATATATTCGATAAAGAGATATTAAGAAGATATCACTTTATTTTTTTATGTGAAAATCTTTTACATTATTACTGGAAATGCTTTGTTAATTATGTGACGGTCAATAAAGTAATCAAAATATTGAAAACGAAAAAAATTTTATTTTTAATAAATTAGATTTTGAAAAATTTTGTGTAATAGTATCTAAGTGACGATACTTAACGCGATAAAAGAAATGTCATTGTTACACTAAAGCATGTTTATGACACATGCGTAGACCGTCAATTAAATTGGTGTAACGAGATGAGAAAAATTTCGTTTAAAACGTGAATAGATGAAGAAAAAATGAAATTCTCGCTGACATTTTAACAAGCGTTGCGAATGCGCTTTAAACTTAGACTTACTAATAACATGTCTTTCATTATTTATCAAGCATATGGTGCTGGTTAATAGCTGCGGATAAAGAGTCATCCTCCTGTAATACACACTACAGCTAAAACAGTCAGCAAATTTTAAAACTATTTCCAAATTGGAATACTTCCGACCTTCAGCTATAATATAGATGAAGTAGTTGATGAGTTTGCAAAAAATTTTAAGCTTCCTCAGATGTCACGTTTTTAATATCTTACTCAGATAAATAATTAATCACGATTGATTGATTGAAATTTATTTAATTTTCATTTGCTTGTTCTTATATACGTATCGGATATTCCAATCATGTAAAAACTATGTAGAAGTAATTGTATAAGTATTTGAATATTATAAAAAGTAAATATAATAAATTGAAAAAAAAAATTTTATAAAACTAAAAATGTTTGCAAAAGAACTCTAATCGAAGCATAATTATATCAATATTCTATTTAACAAGTTGATATTTCACTAAATGACAATCGCGCTCTGGCAAGAAAAAAGCGTAAATCCGCAAATCCCACAAAAGTCTACATATACCCAGTGGTTATTCGAAACCATCCTGTCGCACTTTGTACTCTCTTTGACCGCTTGAGAGAGTGTTCCGAGTCGGATTTCCCATACAGCAAACTTGTTCTCTCTTCTCGCAGCATACATAAAGTACCCCCGCCGATGATGGATCATCGGATGATCGCTCAACTCGCTTGACTTTGTCGGGAAAAGGTAGCCGCACGCGTCTCATTGTCAACTCAATTTGCATGTCCTCGCGGGAATCTGAATATAATCTGATTGGCTTTGAATTTCGGGCCGCGGGAATTTGGCGGGGGCACACAATGAGGGAAGAAGTCGCGAGGATGAATAACAAGCTCGCGCCCTTTATGAAGCGACTTTTGTCCTTGTAATCCCACTTCGGAGACTGACTTCAATGTCACTTTTTCAAAGAATCTAGTTGTCTGGATTTTTTTTGTTCGTGTGTGTGTATGTGTGTGTGTACAGTTTTGCTGGGTTTTCGGGGGATGCTGAATTATAATTCGAAGCGGATTTTATTTGTATGGATATTATACGCTTTGATGCTCTGGGTTTTTTGTCGGGGGTTGGTGAATGGATGGGACACGTGTTTTTGCTGGAACAAATATTTTTAGACTTTTAGCAAGTGAAGAAATAAAAATATTTCGTTGGATGGAGACTACTTGTTTTTCACATGATAAATTAAAGATTTAATATTTTTAAAAGAAAATTTTTTTATTGAATAATTTATTTTTATAAAAAAAATACACTCTTCTTATATTTCTTTTAATATCTGCATCAGTAAAATTTGTCTGTATTTAAGAAAAGTGTATGCAGCTGTCGTATGCAATAAATAACAAAATAACACAAACGCGAAAGCCACCCTTGCAATCATTATCCCAAATTAGCCCAAACTACCGCCCAATTCGCAACGCCCATTACTTCAAATCTCCCTACAGTAGGAAAAAAATCGGCATCGAATCAAGCTCCCTCACAGCCAGCGTCCCTCGTGCAAATCAATTCTCCTCATCTCCAAAAAGAGACGTAACGTCTCTACTCTCTACACTCAAGCTGCCCAGCAGCAGCAGCAGCAGCAGCAGCAGCAGCAGCCGTACGTCAGCCCCTCGTCGACGCGATGACCTTTCCATTATTGTCTCGGTTCCTTGCATACGCATGTCCATCCCTCTATACTTGCATCAGCCCCGCTGCGAGAGCGCACGCAAGAAGAGAGCAGAGCGAGCGTTTTAACGAAGGATGCTGCTGCAGCCGGTGTCTCTGGGCGTGCGCCGCCGCCGCCGCCTGCTCGTAAAGATGCATCAGAGGCTCTCGGCGTCACGCGCAATTTCGGGGACACGGCAGGGCAGCTCCCGCTGAGGAGCGCCCGGCCATAGCACGGCCCAGCAGATTATCTGCTGGCGGGAAGCGCGAGCCGAGGCTAATGGCAGGCTGCGGGGGCAGTCAGAGAGCGGACACGCGCGGACGAGGCGCGCGACCGCCCGGGGAAGATGGCCGGCCGGTGGCCACCTTCCTCATCGAGCGGACTTTTCACTCCTGCGGAGCGGCTATTGTTTCAGAGGCCCGAGGGCTTGCGTCATTATACTAGCTTTTTTTTTCTTTTGGTGGAGGGATTTTTTTTTGTTTTTTTTTTTTGGTTTTTTTTTTCTTTTTGAAGGGGTTAACGATGGGTGAGGAGATGGAGTTTTTCTGGCTGGGAGGGATTAGCGAGTGAAAAGTGACGTTTTTTTCTAGGTGCTTTGTGTGGAGATGATTTCGGGGGATGCTTAGAAAGGTTTATTTCGAGACGCATATGTGCACATGGGAAGAAGTTTCACCTTGAAATTTAAGATTCAAATGATTGACTATTAAATTTTGATGTATTTTTGTACATTTATTTAAATTTTAAGGTAACCCCCTGATCAAAAATAAAACTTGTCTAAATATGAAGTAAGTCGCTTCAAATTTTGCTAATATGTTAGTACTGCAAAAATACAATTTTCAAAATAACAATAAAGATATCCTTTGTTATAACTATAATTAAATTTTACGATTATGTCATTTTTCAAAAATATCTTTGTTGTTTATATTTATTACATTTATTTGACGATCAATTTTTTAAAATTTGTAATCAATATTTAATAATAAAACTATATTTATTCTTAATAAAATCAATTCCTATAAACAATATTTAGTTTTTTTATAAAAAAAAAATGAACGTCATAAAAAATAAAATTAGAATAATCTTAATGTATTTCTTAGATATCTGGACTTCCGGCTGCAATATTTGTACTACATCCACACACATGATCCTCTCCGAATCTCTCTCACGCTCAAATTAATCAGCGCTTCGCACTTCAAAGGGAACAAGTGTTATTCGCTTATATGTACGTAGAACGTTTGTTTATTTCGATGCTTCAGTGTACGTGACGAGTTTTCTTAGAATCTTTTTAGCAGTCTAATCAGACCACCAGCTGACACGTAACAGTCTTTTGCTTGATATTATACCGGCTTCTTTTCGCTCTTTTGATTATTCTTCTTCTCTTCAAAGCCAAAAGAAATTTACTTTATTTAACGCGCTACTCTAGCTACACATGTACAATGCTATTGTGCTAAATAATTGTAATTTTGTAAATAATCGTGTTTTTTCCTTTCAAAAATATAATTATTAGAGTCAATTAGCTTATTATAAATTTATATCAATAAATTTTATAATTAAAAATTCATTTAAAAAAAAAAGCCGTGTGAAACTTGTATACCAATTACGCCTAATTTTTCAAAAAACATCCCTCCCTAGCTCGTACACAGCTTAATTAACGAGCATCAATTCTGCAGGCAACCGCTCGCCGTAGAAACTAGAGAAGCAAATATTTGTACGTGGGCGTCAAAAAGAACGATGACACGTGGGCCATCTTCTTTTCCTAACGATTCCAAAACGAAAATACCCTTAAAAAAAGCCCAGAAGCCGGTCAATATTAGTATACACATTGCCCAGATATATATCAGCGCAGTGCATAATTAGCCGACTTTCCTGCCGTCAGCTGCGTGCGCGAGAAAACGACAAGTCAAGAGCGAGAAAAAGCGGAAAGAAAAATATCAGCGAGGACTTATAAGCCGGCCCTCATCGCGCAAGCTCGAGCGCTAAATAAACAGGAGAGCACCGGCCGTAGGTTTACACTGTGTTTTCGAAATGTTAAGCAAACAGAGCGAGCCTTTGAGCCGACCGACAGCCCGGCTACTGGATACAAGCTTTTTCGAGTGTGGATGCTGTTTGGCTTCCGATAGTTCGATTCGAGCGCCGGATATGTGCTCGGGAGCTGAGAGTGGTGAGAACGTGAGAAAAAAAATTCGGCCGATGTGGGGGTTTTGTTGGCTGGGAATTTTCGAATTCTTTAAATGACGGGCTTTTTTGGGTTGATTTTTGTAGGGGATGCGTTTGTTTGAGGTGGTTTCAATAATTTTATAGGTTTTGTTGGAATAAAGGCTTTAGGTGAAGGATAAAAATTAGCTGCGATTCAAAAAAAATTAGTGTAATTAAAATTTCTTAATTTCTTACACATATGTATAATATCAAAGAGATGTTCTATTTACTTATACAAACTTTTCCCTTTTCGACGACAAACTTTTTTATGCTCCTAGAACTTAAAACAAATCGGTGACATTTCGGAAGGAATTAGGTCTAATTTATGTGTATGGCAACTGGAAGATTAGTACTTGGAAATTTTTTTACTCTCTATATTTAACCCTAATACAGACTAAGAACTGTCATCGCCTAGCTTAAGTAGAAGAATTTACGATGTAACAGTTTTTTGAGTAATAAATATGATTTTTTTCAATCTCGGAGCGACCTAATTATTTTTAGTATCAATCATAAGGACATAAAGTACCAAGTCTCTTAATATAATTACAGTTACGTTCAGACAAATAACTTGGTAAAAAAAAATAAAATAAAATATACCATTAAAAAAGTGAGCTCTCAAATAAAAGTTTCTTACAATAAAAACTATATCTGTTAGAAACAAGTAAGTGGTTTTTACTCTAAATAAAAGAAATAAAAATGGAAGAAGCACAACATTGCATCAGCAGCATCCTCGCGTACTCACTAACCTCATACTCAAACTTTATCACCCGCAATACCATAAATCATCCTCAATACCCAAAAAACCCCAGCATTTCGTGACTCCCACTCCCAAGCGCACACATATCCAACCGCGGCAACTCTCAGCCTCGCGTTTTCGCTCGCAAGCGTTTATTTAATCGGGGCGCCTTTAAGTTACGGCCGGTAAAACACTCGTCGCCGCGCGCTACTCTCGAGCGCGAGCGCGAGTATAAGTGAGCTTTCGTAGAAGAGGATCGAAGAAGAAGAAGAAGAAGCAGTCGGTGGATCAACAAGCGATAGAGGCGGAAGCAGCGCTCGGTTCTTTAGAGGAGCTCTGGGCGCGAGTCGCGCGCGCGCGCGAGCGGCAAAGCAAAACAGATCTCGCCGGTATAAAGAGGCTTTGTGTAATCATTGACGCTCAAATGAAAAGGAGCAGAAAACAGTGGGCGCGAGTGTGCAAGCCTGATGGTTAGGCTGCCCTCTCCCGAATGCTAATATACAACTTCCTGTAAATAATCCGGTGAGATGGCTGCCATGGTGGGGCTAATCTCTTACTCCGAATCTTATCTTTTTGCTCTCGCTTGCGCTCTTGGTTAGCGATAATCGACACTGTTTTTTCCTCGTTCGCTGTAATCATAATATTGATTGTGCTGGCGGATATAGTTTTATTAAACACGCTAAGGAGGAATTGGAATTTATAATTCTTATGCACAGATTTTATTTATTTATTTAATTCAGCTGATGTAAGACATTTTTTATTTCGTAAAGATGCTGTTATCACGTTATTGTTCTTCGTAAAAACAAAAATTTGATATCAAAAATTAAAAAATAAAAATTTAATTTAGATATTAAATGAATACATACTTATGAGCACTGATAAAAAATTATCACGCAATGAAAATAATGAGTCCTCGTCCAGTCTTTTAATGAAAAAGGAACTAGTAATTATACCACTTATTATGTATTTCCTTAATTTTTTACGAAAATTCGGCAAGCAAATATGTAGTAAGATTTTAGGAATAGTATAGCGCTCAAACAACCTTTTCAAACCCATTCTTTACACTAAACAGAAAACAATACGCAAATATTTATTAAAACTCCCCCATTCTTTGAAATTCATTCAAACCATCCGAACTCTGTTGTCACCTGACTCGCAAAGAGCGAGCTTATACCAGAAACACACAACTATATACATCAACCGCGTGCTCAAATATACTTTCTCGCGGCACTTTGCATCTGAACAGCATCTCTCAAGATTCTTCGAGTGATGGATCTACTAGCGAATGAAGAGCTCAAAGAAGGGCTGACGCTCGCGCGCCTGAATACGCGCGATCGGAACGCGCAGAAAGAACAAGCCACCTCTCTACCCTGAATATCAACTCAGCAGCGAGCCCATCAGGACAATGAAAGCCCCGGACTATACCCTCGCAAATCACCGGACAGATTCCCGACTCGCCGACTAAGAAAGGGAAGCACTTCATCGGGGGCGCGCTCTGCTCTCTCACACACACACCAAGGTGCGGCTGTGCGCGCGCGAGGACGTCCGAAAGTTTTGGAAACAGAGAAGGCCGCCGGACGCAGTCGGGAAGTCAGAGAGCGGAGAAAAACAGAGAACAACAGAGAGAGAGCGCGGGGGCGCAAAAAAGAAAAATGACAGCGGCCCGCCGGCGCACAAAGCAGCTCCGGGATGAAGTCGTTCGGTTTCGTTTTGCGGCAGGAGTAACAGGAAGTCGCCTTCGAGCGTCTTTGTATATACATAAACGTATCCTATACAGCACGCATGGATGTAGTGGGGGAGTGATGCCACTAGTTGGACCACATCGGAAAGGGCGCGAGCGCATTGACAACATTTATTCGTCACGCCGGGCCCTCACGTGACTTGCGGAAATGCATCGCGCGCCTTGGGGGGGATACACACACACACACATCCTCCCCTATTGTTCGAAAGCCGAGCATTGGCCTTGTGGCCTGTGTGGGTATAGGTTTATGGATACAAAGCGCGCCTCGGAGAAGTGTCTCCCGCGGCTTTTGCCTTTTTCTCGATCGCTGCGCCCGGCGCTCGATAAATCACCGGGAGAGCCGAGAGTTGCGGATAGGGCTATAGTGACATTTTAATACGCCACTTCTCGCTCTCTCTGTGTTCGCTTGTATCTTGGATCTTAAACGCGCTGGGAGACGACGCGTCAATGCCTTTTATACAAATTCGAATCTTATATACGGATGCTGATGCTGGCTCTCTGTATATATATGTATATCTATGTGGGTATTGAATGGAAACGTTTTGTCGCGTCCTCGCGAGGCTGTATTGTGCCTGGATAGTAACACCTACGTATATATGCTGCTGGCACGACTCAGCGAATTTCTTTTACGCTTGGGATTTGGGCTGACAATGCGCGTGAAAAATTGTTGATTCTGTGATTTATTTATGTGTAGAGGTGATTGGCTGTTTGCTTAGGCTCTTGTGATACTTTAATAAAGATGATACAGATGTAAGGTTGATTATTAATCAAATTGAATTCGTATATCATTATATTAATTCAACTACATATTCTGAATAAACGCTATTTTTTAACTTTAGACTATAATAAGAATAAAGAGAGTTTAATAAAGCAATAATTTGTACTATTTACACTTATTTATACGCGGAAAATGAGAGTACCCGCAAACAAAGAACTATCAAACGAATGTAAACGATTGTTGAAAGAGAAATAAATGCGATAAAAAGATTCTTTGTGTTCGCCAATGGAAGATAAACAAAGTCGAATTCTCAGCTTACCTGTATTATCTTATAAGTATATATACGTGATGCAAGTGTAGTTATATCGTATTACAAGATAGCCCAGACTCAAGAGTATCGTCAAGAGATGATCAAGGCTATCGTCTTTCGTTTCAAAGACTTCAAAGTATTCAAACTGAAATTGCCCCTATAAAAGAAAAAAAATCTCCTAAATTAGTAGTATTGTCACGAAAACTTTTCTTCAAAAGGGACATTCCCTGATTAATCTAATAGAGTTGGGATGATTGGTAGTTTGGAAAGTATTTTATAGATTTTAATTATTTAGTAAATTTTTTTAAGAAATTATCCAAAATTGCTTCTAAGCTATTCTAAAGACGTGTAAGTATTACACTACAAATACTGATATCTAAAAATTAAAATTGATATTTTTTTTACTGTATACGTTAACAAAATTTTTGTTTAATCTAAATTTAAAAATTTATATTGTATATACATTAAATAATCATTATTTGTCAAATGTAAAACATAACTCTTTATGAACATGCTTAATCTTTGCAAATAAACTTGGTTAGCTGGATGCACTCAATATTATTAAATATTTTCAGCGATGACAAATATATAATCAGTTATTTTTATTGCGAACGTGATTTTTATATTGGTTCGACGAAGATATTACCGTTAAATTCCAGCTGTATTATAAATCTCTAAATATTTTCATAAGACAAAATACCTAATCATTTTCGAAAGGATAATATTACACGATAGCATATTTTACATGTCAAGAAAATTTGATAGTTATAATTCTGATATCTATTCTTAAGCAACGTGTTTTGCTTTTATTGAGACACACGTGTCGAGAGTTTACTTTCGATATTTTGCATTTTTACACACACATTATGTTTTCGAGTTAAGAGCATTTTTTTTACAAATTTTTGATGTATCGCTAATTATTAAACAATAAAATTTTAAGAAATTTAAAAATAAACTTACAAAATATACAAAGTCTTACTCACTCTTTAGTAATCTGAAATTAAGTTTTTTATAAACGTCCATTAAATTTCATTAAAAATTTAATAGCAAAAGATTTAATTATTAAAAGATTAACAATGATTTTTCGAAAATACATAGATTGTATCAAAATTTGATTAAAAAATTAAATATTTAATTAACTGAACTATATTACGATTTCGTAAAGCACGCAAATCACATTTTACTCTCTCAAAAAGACTTTAATTAGATTCCCACCTCGAAAATACGATCCCATACTCCACCTCAAAATCCTCAATACGCCATCGAGCGCAGCCCAGCAAAGGGGAATTAACGATGCGCTATAAATATTTATGCGCAGCGACGATCCCGCCGGCAAATGCGGCCTAAGGAGCCCATAACCCAAGCCAGAGAGAGAGAGAGAGAGAGGGCCACTACTGCGGTTACAGTATACTTTTATATCGGCGCGTAACCGGACGCCAATTATCGACGCCTCCAAGGAGAGAGTGAGAGAGAGAGAGAGAGAGAGAGAGAGTGAGGTTAGGTGTGCCTGAAACCCAAGAGCCGCTGATCCTTGCGACAGCTACATTCGTAACGGATACGCGTATACACGACGTGCGGCGGCGTTTATGTTTTATTAGATCGGAGAGTTTCGGCGACAGCGGCCGCTGCAAAGTTGTGCCTCTTCAATTATCCGCGAGTCAAATTAAATTCCGCGAGTGTCGGGTTCGATTCCTCTGGGCGCGCCTGGAGGAATATAAAATTAACGAATCCGAGTGTGTATGGATCGTAGTGGCTTTGTGATTTATGGCCTGGAGATTGGGTTTCAATTAAACTCGCTTTTCGTCGGCTGTTGTGATCTTTGCCCGGGCTGTTTATGCGCTTTTCGGGGCTTACTTCTTACTTCCGCTTATATATTTGCCAAAAATACTTCTATATTTATAACCTTTAACTATTTACTCATTCTTTGGTAGAAAATTGACCATATTCTGGGCAGAATTTATCGTCAACAAATGTTAAAATGACACTTATTTAAAAATTCTGGAATTGCTTTGAACAGAATTTTTAGATAAATGTTATTTTAACTTTTTCTGACCAGAATTTCTGCCCAGAATATGGTCAATTTTTTAACAGGGTTAATTGAATATTTATTGTAAATTCAAAGACACTAATGTGCGATAATAAATGACTTGACAGAAAGCTTTGCCTTTGAAAATTTAATGTATGCAAAAATTCGAAATGAAATTAATTAAGCGAAAACAAACTCCCACCATAAAAATCACTATAATTTTTAAACAAAATAAAACACTCAAGATCACCTCCCGTGGCCTATCTCCTTCTCTCAATCCGCCCAGCATTTCATCTCAATAAGTGTCAATTTTATCATACACGCGCTCCAGCTCGGCCGGTTACGTATTTTGATCTCCAATTATATCCACCCTCGTTTTTCGCGCCTTATGGGCCTCCCATCTCAAGCTCGCTCGTTAAACTCGACACATAACAAAAACCCAACGCGCGCGCGCTCGTTAAATCGCGCTCGAAAATAAAAGCGGCGACGCGCACCTGCACACCCCGGCGTTAAATGTTTAAAAAAGTTGAGAGGACAACAGGCCGCGACTCTTTCAATGGGCTCGATTTAGCCCTGTATTATTCCCCGCGCTTGCTTTGTACAAGCGCATGAAAAAGTGTGTATAGATCGGAGAGTGTAATAAAAGAGACGCCAGAGTCTCGGAAAGTAGGAAGAGGAGGACGATGTACATAATTCGGAATTGCGGCGCGCAGGTAAGGCTGTAAAAACACGCGCTTTTCTATTGCGGTCGTCGAGTATATACCGGGCCCATATTTATAGTCGAGAGACGTCGCCTGCGGTCAGCGTGCGGCTGCAACACACTATCTAAAGCCCGCGAGAGCAAACAATATATCTAACCCGAAAAACGCGCCATTCTCTCGTCCGACCTTAGGGACACGCAACTGTGCAGGGCTGCTTCTCGTTTATGAGGAGGAAAAAATTTATAAGGCCCCCAATTAACGCTTCTCTGGGACGGGGCCGAGAAAAGCGCTGGGATATGGCTGCAGCTTGTCGCCCCCGCGGAAGGGAAACGAGATGCACGTGGGGACTGGCTTTTTGTTGTAGGCAAGATACTTGCACAACGGGGCTGGTCGTGGTTGAGTCGTGCTGTAGCTTGAGGTAATTATACGATCGACCGAGTTAAGCGACTGGTTTGATTTATGTAGGTGAGAGGTTGGATTGTGTGGATTTTCGTGGGCTCTTGACTTTTTAAGACGATTGACGATCACTTGGTTTTTTTTTAACTAGAGGATTGGGTTTAAGTTTTATGACTTTTTCGCAATGTAGATATTGTGTTGTTACTCGTGGATGTTTTTTTTTGTATGTTAGAACAATTAAATTTTTGTTCAGTATAAACAATTTCATGGAATATTTGGAAATTATATTAAATTTTCATGTAAAAAAGAGTTAATATATTTTTGCGGATTTATAAAAAGGTTCATCCGACTTGAAACAATTAAAATTATAGAAATAAAAAAAAAGATAATTATAATGAACTGATTTCATCAGGTTAAAACTATTAAATAGATAAATAAGAAAATATATATGCATCGTAAAAAAATAACGTAGCTTATAATACAACGTTGTTGGAGTTTTTGAGATATCTACTTTTTATTAGGGTCAGTATATAGAAAGATTTGAATTTTATTTTTACGGCTTTTCCCAACGTTCGTTATAAGGTTACTTTATATTTTCTAGATAACGGTTACATGGCTATAAATTTTTAAGGTCTGAAATATTTTTTAACCTCACAAAGAAATTATAACTTATGAAAGTAAAATTTAATAATATTCAAGTGAAAAAAAATTTGTTTAAGGTAATGAAAAAAAGTTTTAATATTTGTATTACAGCGTTGTTGTAATAGTATACCGGCTCAAAGTGAATTACAATCATTTACCATTGATTATACAGCAAAGATAAGCATATTATATTCATCTCCGATAGATCGAAGTGAAAAGAGATTCCCGATCGGCCGATAAAGCCGGCATGCCGTGATCTAATTTAATTTCTTTCAATCCGCGGCCCAAACAATTAAGTCGGCGAGTAAAGCGAGTGATTCATTGTGGGTACACATAAAAGTGAATCCAAGATAGAAACGATAGCTTTTTTGTCTCGAGCCGGACGCAAGAAAGAACGCACGATGACAATGATAGATCCGAACTATATCTCGCGAGAGCGCGAGCCAAAGTAAAAGAGAGAGAGGGAAGCAAGTATAGAGGCGGTTGGGAATCCAAAGCAGGCCTGACGCACAGAGGTTTATATAGATTGCGGGGGTGGGGGCAAGTAGTTGCCGGACGTTGAATGAATTGAATCAGTTAGTCGGACGACATTCTATGATCCATCTTTTGTGCGTGCAAATATTGCCTTTTCTTCGTCCCGTAAAGGAGTAAATGGCGGTAAGGCTCAACTGGCTCATGACCTTAACGAGCCGGAGCCGCGAGTCGTCCGGCCGGCATTGAGCGGCTACGTACCTTTTGTCCTATCAATGAGGCTTCATCGGGGCTAAGTGTCTAGTTTGGCCCACAGGACAACTAAAAATAACAGTTCAAGAACGCAAGCAGCCAGCGCTGGAAAAAGTTGCCAGGGGGCTTGCTCCATTCAGCCTCAATTTATTTATTCGACAAAGTTTTACAACAGAGGCCCGCAAGCACTTAATTGCGCGACAATTGCGCATCAGAGGTTAAACCTTGTTTTGAATACATTCACGCTGGCTTTCTTCCTCGGCTCTTCTCTTGTAAATACATTCATTTACGTGGGAACTAAGCTGCTTCAGGCATTTCAACTTACTTAGCCCGTCATATTGCAATCAACAAATCTTTCGACAAGTACTTTTTATTTAAAGCTTATTCAACTTTTCCATCATTTATTAGTTTATAGACGTAGTTGACTTTTAAGTTTTTCCTCAATCTCGTAAAAGTGTCATCTAATTCAATGTTTCCTTAAGCACGATAAAAATCAGCAAGGGCAAAGCGATCAGCCTAATCAGAAAATCCACTTTCCATCCCATTATAAGCCCATCGACTGTTTAAAAACATCCGCAGCTCTCCGCAAACAGCATTATCACCCTCGGCTGAGCTTCGCCAACATCCAGAGAAACATCCCCCCAACCTATCTCTATAAGCTCGCTCCGCCGCTGACTCCTCGGCGTGGCGCGTAACCAGCTTACGCTTAACTCGTCAAAGCTCAAGGCAAAGCGGACTTTGAGAAAAAAAGCGCTTGCACAGAGAGAGAGAGAGAGAGAGAGAGTAATACCTGTATCCTTGCGCGTCTCATTTACATAGGAGAGCGCGGCTTCTGTCCTAGGCTAATTCCCACAAAGTCCAGCACCGCCCAGTGTTTAGCGGAGACAGAGACTCGGCGCGCACAACAGACCACCCCGCGGCATTGAGCTGGGGCGCCCCTGCGCTTTTTATTTTTATTCTCCGACCTCTCGCCGATTCGATGCCAGCGAACGGCCCGCTTAATACAAATCCAGATTATTTTTGTCCAGCGCGAAAATCCGAGAGCCTGGATTATCCGAGCTGCGGCTCGCTTGCTGGCTTTACGCGCTGACGGTAATTCAGATTTCAGGGAAGGTGGCTTTCGAGATGACCTAGAGACCGCGTTTTCTGCATCTCGATCTCTCTCTCTCTCTCTCTCTCTCTCTCTCTTTCGCGCAGTTTGTTTCGCTTGGCTGGAGGGAGGCTTGACAAATATTTTCCGAGACGCTTTAAATGCTGGGGCTTGGCTTCGGGAGGCTCGGACTTGACCTGGATTACTTATGCCTTATCGATCTTATTTAACTTTCTATTATTAAATTATTTATGAGGAATGTAATTATTTTTTTTTGTCATTCGCATTATAAGTCTTAATTTTTAGTAAATTTTATGATATACTCATTTGTTATTGTCATAAGTGTTTTAAAAACTTATTTATCAGTTTTGAACTATGCATGAATAATTTCGTAAATGTCAAAACGGGAATAAGTTATATTTATTCCCTGGTAGAAGCTTAACAGTAATCTAGCTAATTTACCGTTAATTTTGACGAATTGACAGTAAATTAGCTAATTTATCGTTAAGATTCTACCAGTGTTAGTAAAATACAATATATTAAGCTAAGTATATTTTAAGGGTTGCAATAAAATAACGTTTTTTCAAACATTTTATAATCAGGTGTGAGAATGTTAAAATATTTGTTCAGCTTGTATAC
>UELX01003844.1:0-20975 GCA_900480035.1 Eupelmus urozonus
GAGTCGGAGCCGCTAGAGTACAGAAGAGCGTGGGAGAAATCGATTTATCCTCTGTGGTCCACGCGACCTTTTGCCCGTGCTCACGAATTAGTCGACGATAGACTCGCAATTGAGAAAGCTCCCCAGCCCCTCCCCACCCCCCTACCTTCGTCCACCCTCGCGCAGAGTAGAAAGAGGCGATTCCGAGGCTGAATGTGCAGCGCGCGCGCTCTGCAACTGCGACACAACGCGCGGAACCAATGGGAAACGTGACGCGCGCTTAGACCGCTCGAGGATCTTTTTAACGAACTTTTGGCCCTTTTTTTCCTCCTCTCTTCTTCTTCCCTTACGTTACTTACTTTCCTTCCGGAGGAGGAGGCCAGGACTAACTTGCGATTCGGTCCAATTTAAGGAGGTAGTTCCGTTGTTTGAATTGAGATTTTTTTGTCGAATCAAAGGTCATCTGAAACTTTTTTTAATGTATTAATAAAATAACTAGAATTCAATAGAAACAAGATTAATTTTTTTTTTATAATTTTAAAATATTGATCCGCTCTCTTTCGTATTTGTGTACGCGAGAAAGATAATAAAATTACATTGATTTTCTTTAATTACAATTTAATGTATTTACAATTTGGTATACTTTCTCTTTCTCACGGCTATTGTCCCTCGGGGGTAATCCGAATTTGCTTCCGTTGTTCGAACTTGCGTTAGCCTGCACATTATCCTCGCGTGTTTCGCTAACTGCCATGTACCGGTTTAATTGGCCGAGCTTCTGAATCAGCTGCCAAGCTATACATGTGGGTGAAGCTCAATACTTTTACTTTAGATACTAGAAAAACGTAGCTATACTCAAAATTGTGTACTTATTATATTTATGTTTGTTCTATTACTTAAATCTATTTCAAATTTAATTTAAATAAATTTCAAGAAAAAGATGTATTATTAAACTAGTTAATTTATGTTTTAGGTTTAAATTGCGAATTCGCATTTGTTATTTAAATGAAGCATATCGAAACAGAAACTAAAACTTGAATCTCGGTAAAAATTGGAATGTTAGTAGAAACCTTCGACTCACTGTTAAGTTTCCTCAGCGCACAATTGGAACGGTGTAACACTTTTGCGTAGTGAAAGCGTCTGAAAGGTAATTTACACACCCATAAAACAAGCTGTCAGAAACAGTTTCTTCGCCTCAAATATATGCATTATATTTTTTAACCCGTAAACGATCTATTTCTGACTTTCTCAACAGACTCGCGAAAAAGCAACTTCAACGCAACCTTGTTTATAGTTTATCAAGTGAGCGATTGAACGTTCGCCGCTAGATAAATTCCCCATCGAGTTATCACCTCACCTGTCTTGTCCGAAATTGAATAACCGAAAAAAAAAGATTAAACATTTTTTTTTTAACGCGCCACACAAAACAAAAACCCGGGTGAATACTTTTTTTTAATTTAACAACAAATGGCTTTTTTTTCTATAGGTACACATTCTTCTCTCTTTCTCTTTCTCTCTCTCTCTCTCTCTCACTCTCCCTATTTTATCCAATTTTCTTTTTTCATCCATGAATTTATCCCCGCGCACCGACGTCAACCAACTGCGCGTCGACAACAAATGAAAGTTTCCATTTTGGCCGCTCGCGCCTGAAAAATTGCCCCAATACACAGCCCTTGTTTCTCCATTCTCTATATCTCACCTCCCCCCTCCTTTCTCTCTCTCTCTCTCTCTCTCTCTCTCTCTCTCTCTCTCTCTCTCTCACTTTCTCTCTCTCTCTCTCTCCGTGAACGAATTGACGTCACAGAACGACGGCGACAAGCGTGCGCGCGCGATAAACGTCGCGTTACAAGTTAATTCTCCGGCCGACGGAATCCGGCTCTTCGTCGGAGCGATGCGCGCTGATTACGAATTGTGCCCGCACATGTAGCCCCGCGCTCGGGCGAATTTCACGCTCCCACGCCGAAACTTCATCGATACGTACGCTCGTGCTAGTATAGAGGGTTAAGCTCTCGCCTAGCGCGTTTACATAGTGCCTGTGCTTTTTTCACGCGCTTTCAAATGACACAGATTCGCGCCTGGATCAATCGTTTTTATTCGTGTTTTCAGATTTGGAGAGGATTGGGTTTTAAGCTCTTTAGTTTGGATTTTTGCGTGTTTTTTTTTTATGTAAGTTGAGAAGTAACGGGTTGGCTTGCGTGTAAAAATTTTAGGCGAATCGGGGGTATTATAGTTGGAACTAGGTGTTTTGTTACATAGAAAGTTGGGGATTTGTGGGGAAATATTGAAAAATGTTTTTTAAAATGCGCAGAATGTTTGAAAAAAAAATCTTGTTAAACATCATAGGATGTATGTATATACTTTTAATCGCTATATAAATATATAAAATTTTTATTCGATTTAGTTAGAAATAGTTCATACAGAATATTTGAATATATTTTTCCTGCATTAGCTATAATTGCTAAATTTTTAATCTCTATCTACTACCTAGGTGGTACTAATTAAGCATTATGTGTATACAGGTAATTGGTTAGGATTAAATTAAAAAGATACATACACTATTAAATACTTGCAAAATATTGATTTATTTATTAATATTTATTCACTAAAATTGACAGACTCTTTTGTTTTCATTAAAAAATAATATTGTAAAAAACTGTAAAAAGAAATCCTTATAATCTTCTGCTTTCCGCAAAGGCAGCCCTTCTTTCTTTCCCCTCTAGTACCATGAAGGCTATAATACCTAGTACCTTCCCTTGCGGCGACCCTTAGATCTGGACCTAGATCTATGCTTGCGCCCTCTCTTGGGCGATCTGGAGCGTGACCTTCCCCTCCTTCCGCCGCCGCCGAAGAGATGGCGCCTCAAGTCCCTCGATATCGGCTTGATGTGCATGAAATTGCAGAAACCCGACCGGCTGCATCCTCCCGTCTCATACTGCCTGCAGCAAGCCTCACGAAAATCGGTAACAGGCGACAACTCGGCGTAAACCGGCCTACCGCCGAACCATCTATTATTCAAACTCTCCACTGCCTTCTCGGCGTCCTCTTCACGCTTGAACTTGATATAAACGTTACCGACTAGATGATCGCCCAGATTATCACAAACGTTCATCTCTTCGATCTCACCGTATTTATCCTCGCACTCGACGAAGATGTCTTCGTAAAAGGTGTCGTAGTGCTCCTGCATCTCCTCGTCAGTGACGTTGGTGGCCAGGTGGGAGCCGTCGGCGCTCTTGGCCGAGTTCTGAGGGTTGACGTAGAGATTGCGCAGGACGATAGTTTGGCTGAAGGTGGGCTTGTTGTGGATACGAGAGCAGCGTTCGCCATGACGACAGGCTCCGATCTTGAAGTAGAACGAGCAGTTTACCTTGTCCTTCTCTGTGCCGAAGATGGAGGCCAGATACTCGGCCATGGTGACCTAGTTGAGGTTAGGTTGACACAAGCACTAGAAACGTACGGCGTGAAGGTTAGAAATGGACTAAGCTGCATTCAGCTCCGTTTTCGCATTTTAAGCCGTGTACCTGGGGCTGTGTAATTGTTGGCAGTCGGGTGTGGAAGGGTAGGGGGAGGTGCTGTTTTTCCCAAGGACTGTTACGGAGGGTTCTTGGAATCACATCTGAGCTCATTCATATTAAATAATACCGGAATTGCCGAAAAGTTTAAATGTTTTAAATATATCAATTTCTAGAATTTATGAATGCAGAACTGCAATTTATGTTGATCGTATTATGACTTTATTTATTTAAAAAAAATATTTTTCCATTTTAGAAAAGTTTAAAAAATTAACAAAATTTAGATTATTTTTATTTTATCAAAGTTTCATCGCTACATTTCTAGTTAAATACGTTTATTTTTTATTTTATTTATTTTTAAACTATGTTTATTTTAAACTTTTATTTAGGTAAATTTTTTTATATGTTTCGTATGGTTAAATCGACCGTTCATTTTAACTGTATTATTCTTATATTTAGAGGTTTCCAATTGAAGTTTTTAATTATATAAATGTTTCTAAAATATTTATCCATTTATACGTCAAGTTCAAAGTATGTAAATAAAAATAGATATAAACATGACTATATTGCGCACATTTTCGTATACTCTTTGTTAAATGCCCTAAAATTTCAACAAGATTAGATATTTATAAGCTGTATTTAAAATCAGAACAGATTTTATCAATATCTTGCTATTTATTCCAATATCAATAGAATTCCTTTACAAAATTGTTTATGAATAAAGAATTTTAATCGACAATTTTTTTGTTGTCGCCACAAATATATTCAGAGAAACAAAATTTTTGGAAAATTTCATCTATCTTTATAATATTGATAAACTAAAGTGATATAAAAAGTTAACTTTAAAACATTTTCAATCAAATTTGACATTTGTAGCAATGTTTTTAAAATTAATCTTTTTGCTAGTAAATTTATTAGATAATTTTAAATAACTTGAGTTCAGTCATCTCAGAAAAATGATTACAGTAGAAAATTGTGTGTTTTGTGTAAATTGATGCTTAATACACAAATTGTGTGTAAATATACTACATATTTTCTGTGTAATTAAAACACAAGGTTTGTGTCTAATTTACACTCGTTTTGTGTTAATTGTGTGTAATCAAATTTTATAACAAAGTAAACTAAATTACACAAAATTTATACAAAATTTGTGTTTCTTTTTGCAAGGAATTCTAATATAGGGCATAAAAAGAAAAATGTTTAAATGTATATTTTTATTTTTTTAATATATCGAATTTTAATTGAAAATAAATATTTCAAAAATCAATTCAATGCGTTTTCTTGTGCAGAAAAATATTTTTTCTTTTGGCAAATGTGTATAGAAATTTTTTAGTAGAATGCATATTTTTCAAGGTAATAAATATTAAACTTTAAAAAATACGATTTTTTGAATTTTTAAGGTGTTGCCACGAGCAAACTAATGCCGCTTTTGCATGAAAGTAAATGAACAACTTAATATTTACTGTTTATATTATATAGCACATTGCTATAGTCAACACTGTGTTACTTATAATTTTTGTTATTGTTGAATTCTTCATTTACATTTTTAAATAAACTAATTTATACGAATTTACAATTTTTTTGAACTTAAAAAACTGTGATTTAACTATGATTTTTTAAATTAAATGTCTTTTTTTTTCAACTTATTAATTCTTATATTTATAAATAACTTATATTTATTAATAACTATAGTTGCACGCAAGAAGTATTTTAAAATATTTTTTAAAATATTTAAATTATTTAAAAATATTTTTTTAAATATTTAAATTATTTAAAAATATTTTTTAGACATTGATGAAAAGGTCTCTTACAAGTAGTAAAACTGGGTTCATATTCATAGTCTGGAGTTCTATATAGAGAACAAAAAATATAGTAAAATAATCGACCATGAGATGGCGTTTCTTAACCTCAAAAATCATTCTATAATATTTGTAAACAACGCGTTCGTTTGATAGGTTATGCAAAAACCGGCATTATAATTATATTTACACATGCTTGGGTTTTCATGAACTAAACATTTGAAAAATTGAAGATTGATTTTCAATAAATACAAAGCGCTTGTTCACAATAAGTACAAACAATGGGCGATAACTTAAATTCAAAATTGCTTTATAACACTGTACTATGCCAAACATTTTCTCCTGATGGAAGATATTTATTGGCTGGAAATATATACGGTGATATTTCGGTATATGAGTAAGTATCATATTTATTATCTAATTTTTTTAATAACTTTTTGTTAATAAATTTGTTTGGTAGCTTATCTTCAGTACTAGGACCACGTCAAACTGACAATGAAGAATTGCTTGGACCGACATATCAGTTCAGAGCTCATCCAGACCAACAAGTACAAAGTATTCTCACTACAAATAATTTTTTAGTCACTGGAACTTGTGGAGAAATTGCTGGATGGGATTGGAAAATAGCTACTTCATCTAAGTCATTAAAAATTAAACCATCCTGGATAGTTCAAATTCCATCTAAAAAGTAGATACTATTGTAATAATATGATATGTACCGTGCGCAAAAAAAATAACTTATCCTTATTACGATTATTTTGATTGTTTCAGAGATAGTCTTGAAAAGCCAGATGTTAATTGTTTGATATATTCCAAAGAAAATCATTTGATTTATGCTGGCTGTGGAGATAATAAAATTCATATTATTAATTTAGATAATGGAAAAATATTAAGTAGTTTAGCTGGGCATACTGATTTTATTCACAGTATAGCATTATCGTAAGTATATTAAATGTTAGAATTAGTCTTTTTCCTTTTGTAAATTTAATTTATTAATTTAACTTTATTAAATTTATTTTTATTTTTATTTTTTTTTTATTTTTTAAATTTTATAATTTTATTTTATTTACAGTGGGAAACAATTAGTATCTGGAGGAGAAGATGGAACAGTCCGATTGTGGGATCTTCGTAATAAAGAAAATACAAATATTTTACAACCCCACTTAGATAACAAGATAGCAAGGCCCAAACTTGGTAAATGGATTGGTGCTGTAGACTTTACAGAAGATTGGCTAGTAAGTAGTATATTAAATTGTAATTGATTTAAGAAAATTCATTCTAAGTAATACAAAAATTGTTTAATCAATAATGGCTTTTGTACAATAATTAATTGAAAATTACTTTTTCAGCTTTGTGGTGGTGGTCCAAAGTTATCTTTGTGGCATATAAGAACAATGGAAGCTGCTACTGTTTTTGATCTACCTGATGAAGGGATTCATGTCACAGATATCTTTGAGGAAAGAATTATTGCTGGTGGTGCAATGCCATATCTTTATCATTTAACTTATCAAGGTGTTCCATTGGCCAAAATTCCGATTTCTAGTAATACTGTTTACAGTGTAGTTTATCAAGAACAACCTCAGAGACTACTATCTGTTGGTGGTTCTAGCAATATGATTGATATATGTACAAACTTCAATTATCGTGAAATGATTTTAAAATTTGCGTGATGTTTTATTTATGATTAAGTACGAATGATTCTATAAAAATAAAATTTTTTTTCTACACTATATTAATATTTATTTACAGACATTTTATTTCATAAATAATTTATTTATCTTAAATTGTAAAATACAGTTTTTATCAATTTTTGCATATTAGTACTATGAGAATCATAAAATTTTTTTATGATAATATAAAAATATTATGTAAACACATAAAAAGTTAAAACATTTATTACATAATTAAATTAATACTCTGCTTATCATCTAAAAAATTTGTATTCAAGTTTACTTTTGTTTGGATAATAACAATTAAATTATGTAAAAATAGTACATAAAGTACAGGACAACTTTGCTAAGCTAATCATTTCAATTAATAATTCACTCTTTTGGTACCAGTTTTTATCCTTTAGGTATGATCCAGCCTTTTTTTTTTGTATTTGAATGCAGATAACATTTTTTGTGAAAGCTCTGTCTTTGTCTTTTCTCTAGATAAATCATCAAAAATGGGTTAAAATTTCAGAGATGCATGAATAAAATTGGTACTATATGTACATTAACCTTTCAAGATTAATTCTAATTCTAAAAAAATTAGATGTCAATTTTACTTACTGTTTTACACATTTATAAACAATCTTGTTTAATCACTTATTGAAATCTTAAGTTTCATTTAGTTTCCTTTTTATTTGAGTCCTTAATAAGAATGACAATAACAATAATAATAATTACTGCAGCGACAAAAATTATGAAATATTTCCATATTGAACATACACAACACATACTTTTATGTGTAACACAATTTTACTTATTTTGAATAAATATTAGTATTTAGAAAAAATTTTTTGATCATTATTTTTGTGATGTCTTTTTTTTACTATATCCTTGAATATGGAAAGATTAAAATGTTGTTCATTTGTTTTTAATGTTGATGTAAAAGGCTTTAACTTTTTAAAAATATGTACAAATATTTTGATAATGACAAATTTTTACTTTTCAAGTATAAATTTATACATGTCAATATGACTCAAATAGTCAATCTACATATTAAGTAAATACAGTGTAGAAAGTATATATTCAGTAAAATCACACATTGCAACAGTTAATCTTTTTAACCACAATTCTCTATTTTCTTTTCAGGCAAAGTTCATAAGTGGTATCATCCATACTGGCACAAAATCCAATTTGTTATAGAAGCTCCAATATGAAGCAAAATTATTTTCATTGATTATTTTCAAGCTGTTTAATTTCTTGTTGGATTTCGGCTTTTCTTGATACTTTATCAAGCATTTCTTTGTCAGGATTCTTGATTTCTCCATTTTTAATTTTTTTTTCTAGAGATTCAATTTCTCTGACTTTTTTCCTAAGATTCTTTAACCTCTTTAAAGGATCTACTGCTGATATTTGTTTAGTCTGAACCCCAGATGTTACTGGATTATCTATAACTTTTGATTTATCATTAACATGATCAGAAACAGTTTTAGGTTGTTCATTTGTTGTTTGTTGCTTTTTTGTAGCTGGTGGTTGCTCTGATATTGTTGATTTGGCAAGATCTTCGGTTATTGAAGCTACTCCTTTATTTTTATTCTTCTTCTTTTTTTTCTTAGTCTCAGTTTGTATAACTAGTCCTGGAATAGGATTCGATTTTGAAACTTCTGATTCTTTCTTTGCTTTATGAGCCGCTACATATTCTGCAGACATGCCAACTGGGTAGGATGGTTTATTTTTAACAAATTGTTTTCCTTTACTTTCATACCTGTTTATAAAGAATAAGTAATCATTAAAAAATATTCATTATAAAATTCTTAATTTAAGGAAGTTTTTACTATTTAAAAGAAAAATAAAAATAATAGTTTAAGAAAGAAAAATATATTTAATAAAATACGAACAGTGGTACTTCTTCTTGTGGTACATAGCCATCTTTCACTCTTCTTGGTTTTCTCCAAGTCCCATCAGGTCGCTGACTTGCAGGTATAAAAGTTCCACCTTGAAATAAATATAATAATTAATTGATATTATAAATAATTATGGATTCGAAAACTGTTACAAGGTATAAAAGTCTTAGTTGATTACCTAATCAAATAAGAGTTTTTAGAAAAAGCATAATAATAAAAGTTATTAATTTGTGCTAAGATAAAAAGAAAATTTATAGTATATAATATATACACTTTTTTATATTGTTATAAAAAATTTTATTATATCTATTGTATAAATTTTGTTACAAACTGATTTAATATAATGTTACATGAACACAATCAAATATTTTTAGTTTTTAAATTAGATATAGTTTTTGTTGAGTATTTTAGTATAGAAACAGAACCTAAAGCACAGGTATTCTTATTACCTGTTTTAGGATATAAGTTTTGTCAGCTATACAATATATATCTCGATGTGAACTAGCTCTATATATACTCTGGTGAAACATTAAATAAGTAAATAAAATAACCGAAAAAGAATTAAAATTCAAGTATACGTAAGCATGAACTGAATAATAAAGTTTGAAATTTATATTTCCCAGCAATCGAACTGAAAAATATGTATAATACGAATATAAAAATAACAATAACAAAATAAAGCTATAAATTTCACTTCAAAATTGAATGGAGAAAAGGTGAAAAATGTAGAGAGAGTGAGAGAGAGAGAGAGACGGCTAACACTACAAAAAGTCTTAAAAAAAGAAATTCTATTCTTGACACGTTAAATAAAGTAGAGCATCAGCGTAAGCCCATTAGACGTTGGCCGCAGAGAAACAGAGAGATAGAGAAAGAGAGAGCACGACTATATAGCGAGCGAGGGAAAAAACACAGGCGAGTTGTTTACCTCGTTTTGAGGTTATAAATAGGAACGCTCGGATTTTGTAAAAATTTGACAGGTGCAAAGTTACCTTGCTCGTCCTTGATGTACGCCGAAGCCATGCTGATCGTCCGCTCTTGCCGTGGACCGAGATTTTATTTATCCGATCCGAATCGCGCCCGATTCACCTGTATTATCGGCGTGCCATTTCTGCGAAAACGACACTGCGGGAGGCGCAACACGCTATATAGCTATTATACTTACAAACACGCTTTACTTTGCACTAGCGCGCACGGCGCGCACTCACACCGTCTTTTTCTGTATATACTTGGCCTGTTCTTCTCGTTAGATCATATAGGTTATATATATAGGTGAGTATTGAATATTCGAGCGTGTGTGATAGAGCGCGGGTTTTGGAGCTTGGAGTCAGCTTGGACGTGGAGTTTCTAGATCGCATTGGCAGATGCCGCTGTGTGCTTGGATTTCGAGTGCAAAAAAAGTACGGACGTCAGGCTAGAATTTTTTTTGGAACACGAGATAAGTGTTCTTTTAATTAACTCGTGAGCTTATTGAGTGATTCATATTATTGAAAAAACATTGATAAGTATTTACATAGAACAATCTTTACTGCTATAGTTAAAAATCAAAATATATTAATTTTTAGTCTTATTTAAATTTAGCAATATGCTAAATAGAAGCTGGAATCTGTTGATCCGATCTGTTTTTTTCCTTTTTGATCCTCATTTAATCTCACTTTTGCTTATCTCTCTTCTTACTTAACAACTTACAGGATCGTTAATTTTCGCACGCGCAGAAGTCCAAGCCTTATCCGTTCTCACATATATGTATATGTATGTATACAAGTACGCGTGTGTACTCGCTTTACAACAGAGTATAGGTGCGTATATAGATATGAGGCTGAAACTCTGGAAGCCACCCCGAGCGCGATTTGATTTATATAGGGCGCAGGAAACGAATTGCGCAGTTCCGGAAAGCAAACTGTCCAGACTAGATTTTCCTTGCACGCAGAACACCTCCAACATGATTTTCCCGATTTTGTATCTAAACGACGTGTATATAGCAAATTGCGTGCAGCACTTTTTTTAATAAATGAGTTAATATACTGAAATAGTAATTGATGACGTCGCTTTTATGAAAAGTTTATTTACTGGAATTAACGGAAAGTTGTTTTTTAATAGAGATATCGGTACTAAGTGATTTTGAACAATCTTTTTCTCAAGTTTTTTTTATAAATATTTCTTAATCTAAATAATTACAGTTTTAATTTATTCATATTCGACTTACTTTCTCTGATTTCGATTAAACCGTTGTAAAAAAGCTTAATTTCGAGAAATCTTGAAAAGTTGACTTATTCAATTATATCGGAAAGCCACGTACAATACAAGATTTATAAGTACCAAAATTGAATAATAATTGTGCTTTTATAGCAAATTGACTTTCAGAGGGTTGGCATTTAACCGAGTTTTGGAGTATTACATTGAGATTATAATTTATACATATATGTGTATAAATATCAAATAAATTTAATGGATTTCAATCCCAGTTTCAATGAACTAATATTTATGTGTCCTATTAGTTAATTTGTCACTTTATACTGCAGCTATTTATAATTACTGTAATAAAATGAACAATGAAAAAACCAGCGGAAAGGATAGGTCCATTTCTGCTTCAGTTTTCGAGCTTTTAGCATATCTCGTATTGTCTTACTAGTTTATGCAGCAAGAGAAAAGAGTATTTTTTAAACTCATGACCACGATTATATTGACACTTCCTAAACATTGAATGAGCTAGACGCACCATTAAAAACATTAAAACGCCAATTTTTCAAAAATACGAAAAACGGACTTAGGCAATTAATTAGAGAAAGTCACAGATACATAGATATTTATCCATGCGATGCATTGCAATTATAGGATGAGCAGTTTTCCCTGCAGCGCACGCGCGCACTTTCGATAAACTATCGAGCTGTGTATACGATACCTGCATGAACGGCAGATGATTTAGCGATGATTGGGAGATGGCTTTTTGCTTTATAGGCCGGCTTTAATTACGCTGATTGATACTTATTGTCGTTAATTGCAGCGCTATCAATTAGATAATTCAGTGCGTTTTTTTATTCTTTACGTTTGCTATAGTTATTTCGTCATTGCTAATTGAGCTTTAAGTTCCCTCGATTTTAGCCGTTTAATTAACACGGCGTAGGTGACGATCTCGTAATGATGAATGAAAACAAAAAGTGCTGGTAATTTTGTACTGAGAGATAATGTTACTGATTGCTATAATTTTTATTTGGTTTTTCGCACAGACGTTTTACAATAGTTATACAATAGATAACTATCTTCGGATAACAACATATGACAAACTATATAAAGCAAATCTGACATATAATACTGTCTAATTTATAAAGGTTTTAATGTAGTACAGGCGATGGTCACTAAAAGTAACTCATATATGGTTTTAAGTCAAATGATTATTTTGTCTTTCAAAAAATTAGTCCTATGTTTAAAAAGTTAATTTAGTGAAGGAATAATTTTTTTTTAATAGATACATTTTGTAGTTAATACTTTTATAAATAAAGTTATTTATCTATAATTTTTTAACTGTTATTGAATCAGGTATTGTAAAATGTAATACCCTGCGGATATAAAAAAGATAAAGTAAAAAGAAAAACAAAATTGATTTTATCATCGAAAGATAAAAAAAATATTAATGTTTATTCAAAAAATGAAAAATAAAAGAATGAATCGCAAAACTTTTATTTCATGCTAGAGAATTATGTACTACTAAATACAACATTATCACCGATAAAGAGAAATAAAATCTTTGCAATTTATCCTGGACCTTCGCGGTTATCCGGCAATCACGCATCATAAGCTCGATCATTGGTGTATAAACCCGATTGTCGAGATGAATTTTAGATTCTCACGAACAATCGATATTTATACTGCTATAGAACACTGGGACCCCCGTAATCGGCCTGTCGAAGCGTTTTGCGCAAGGGTAATTTGCCGCTTTGTAAGTTGGTGCTATATTTTCGGCAAAGTCTATATCTTTTCAATGAATTCGAGGTTGTTCAATATTTTTTTGTCAAATTTTGGCATGCTTTGCTAGTTCTTTCATATTTTTAACGTACAGTAACGCGGATGTTTTTCTTTTAATTTTGTATAAAAATCCAGAAAAATTAAAAAAGATTTTTTTTTTTTTAAATCAACTAAAAATAGTATTTATAAATTCTTATCATGTTGTTTGATTGACTATATATTATACTATAATTAGATAAACGTTTTCCCATTATAAAATTCTTCACATATCTAAATTCATATTTTATCTTTATTAGAATACATAACTATCTCCAACTCGATATAAAACATCACAGAATATCAAAGATGGAAAATTTCAGTGACAGTCATATTCATGTTCCCGAAGTTCTTTTGTCGTTGCATTACCCCACAACTATGACAAAATCTGTATTCAGAACTCGGGGGCACATAAATTTATAAACGAAGCGCAAATCCCGGAAAACGGATCAACCAGAGCTCAGTGACGTGAACCGTGTTCTAAACAAAGTAGAGTGAGCGCTTACACCAAAACCGCACTCCAAACATGCATGCACTTCATTTAACTGTCTCCCCGCGCTCTCGCGCTATATCTCTGTTTATCTATTCAATGATCCAACTGTCACTTTGTTGTCCAATTGCTTTTTCGTGATTTAGTTAGGCGTTTCTACTAAATTTTAGCTTGTTTCGTGTCGGGTTTAATAATAATGTTAATTAATTCGTTGGCATTGATTCAAAGTGAAAAGTAGTACTTTGTTGACAATTGTCATGAAATAAAATTGCATACTATGCTTTTTGCATTAAACTTTTTATCGGAATTCTGGAATGTTTTGCAATGACTTACGTAAAATTTTATGCATAATGCCATATTATTGCTGCATTTATAATGTAATATATTCAAGTTTAATTTGTTTAACGAATCTAGAGCATTTATTAAATTGATCTCATCATTTATTACATTTGAACAATAAATGTTAAGTCATCAAAGATTTCTATATTACCTTGCTTAAAATGAATCTATAATCAACCCAAAAAAAAAACAGAACACAGCCTCCACCCAACACAAAAAATCCCCTAAAAATCCGCCTCCCCTCAATAAACTCTCCCACAAACAAAAAAAAAACAACATCGATTCCCCACCTGACATACACTCACACCGCGCCAACCTGTCCAGATCCGGCGCGCACTGCTAATCCATCTTTGTCGGTCTTTGGAGCGCGACGGCCGGCTGCGCGACTACATAACCGCGACACACGCTCGCATATACACATCCATATACCCGCGCACGTCGAATCAAGCGCGAGTATATAGAAGCGGAGGCGCGCCGCGTAAAGCGGAAGTCGCTCCTCGCGGCGAACAATTGGAATCGGAAGTGATTCCGGCAAGCGTATGGACTTGCCATTGTGGCCGAGCGCGGGGCCTTCGGGCTCCGCTGTGTATATGTAATTGCACGAGCGAGCGAGCCTCGAAAAAAAGCAGCGCGCATCTATCTCTTCAGTGCAGTTTACAGGCTGGCTAAGGTATAACGTCTGAGCGAACGGTAGCTGCGGGTACTCTGGGATTTTGTTTGTGATTTGCGATTGCGCAACGCTATAAGTGTGGATGTCATGTGATAGTACTCTGGATTACTCTGGGTGGATACTCGAGGAGGAGTAGTTGTGAGTGATCGATTTTTTTTGTTTGTTTGATGGTTAAGGGGGAGATCGGTGATGGGAGTGTGGTGGTGAGCTGGTTACGAGATGTTTGTGTTTTTGAGGAGACAGCGGTAGATGGACGTGGGAAAAATGGAAATTTTATTGCGCGGTATTGGAAGGATAATGCGTGTGATTTTCGTTTTCCTCAGAGTCAAGGTTTGATTTTATTGCTGAGTGGTTGCCGTGTTAGTAGGATTTGTGTTCAGGACTATGCGGCTGTATTTGTTAGTCAGATTATTAGAAAAACAACGTTTTAAGGCAGGTTTATTATTTATCTTGGTTTTAAAAGGAACTTTACTGAATTTAAATTGTAATATATAGTTTATTATTTAATGTTTTAATTAGAAACGTAAAGAAGCACTTAAATTTTTGTAAAACTTTAATAGATCTAGAAAACACTGACAAAGTAATACTTTATAATATTATTACGAAATTATCCATTAAAAAGTATTTAGAAATAAAGATGATTCCTATAAATGATAGAATATTAAGATTGTTTTACAATTTTAAAATGATGGTAAAATTACGTTTATTTAACTTCTCATGCATTCAGTTACAATTTGCAAATTACATAAAACATTAATATCTCCGAATCATGAAAAGTAAATTATAACTAAAGTTATGATTCACTGTTTGATTCACATAATTTAAAACTACATTTATTATTGATATTTATATTTAATTAATCATCTTGTCAATCGGAACAGCAATTAATGTTCATGCATTTCGCAATACTCTCCAACTCATAGTAATTACACACTTATTCACAATAACCAAACGAAATCCCGACTAATTGCTTTTTATTTACCTTAATTTCTGGAACGCTGAACTCGTGCTTTAAAACCGTAAACATCCACGCACATTAAAAGATAATTTAAAAAATTTATCAAAACCTTCACAAACGCACAACATTTAATGCACCGAACCACAAAATTCCACCTTTCACATACACGTGCGCCGCTTATTCACACATACACTTCCACACATACAGATTGAGGCCAAAGCACATCGTATTATGTAGGTATATTTGCGAGTGTCGGCGTTTCACGCTCCGCTGGAACGCGATACTCTCATTTGGCATTATCTCATTCGGCCGGTAAAAGAGAATACGATTAACGCGCCCGCGGGCCCGCCGGGACTAAAAGAAGCGACTGCTCCGAGTTTTAGGAAAATTATAAAGCTCCCGCGCTCCCGTAAATTAGCCTTACGTGTAGTGTTGAGCTTTATAGGATTATTTCGCGAGCTTTAGACTTTACCGACAGCTGGGAACTTTTTCAATGAAATTTTTCGATGCAGCGCGCGTATATAATTTACCCTGAGCCGAATAGATAATTACACGTAATATTTAATTCGTTTTAAGTATGAAAAACGGAAGGGCGGCAGTTTGCGTAATAAAAATCGGCAAGCTGCATTGTCGTAAATCAAAATTAAAACAACGAGCAAAAGAACGAACTTTTTCATAATCACTCGGCGGCAATAAAGCAGCTCGACGCCGTAAGCCTGCAAGCGAGTAGGAAGAGGACAGAGCGCGCTTGGGGGGGTGTTCGCGTGAAAAAACAATTTTTTCTCGTTCGCGTTCTATTAAAGCCTTCCCAGCCGCGGCTCTCCGCGCCGCTTCCGCTTTCTCACCTGTCACGCTGCTTGCCTACAGCCTGGCTATTTGTCTATATACCTATATATAAACATGAATGCACGCAAAATGCAAGCTCTCGACCGTACAAAAAAAAATACATATACGCGGCGAAAGCTCTCCAAAAGAAAAAAAAATAGGAAAAATTAAAAAAAAAATCACGATACGCGCGGGTGGAAGCTCTGAGGGTGACGGTGACATATGCGGAGAATCTGCGGCAGTTGTAGCTGGCTGAGCGCAGAGTGCGATGGATGCCGCGCGATGAGCATTCCCCGTGAATTCCTTAACCGACAGTGAAGTTGGCACGGCTCTCTGCGGAGAAAGGGAGACAGAGATAAAGAGATAGAAAGAGAAGGGGGGAGGGTTAAAGCGCGACGCTTGCGGCTTTTGGCCTCGGGCTTATGCGCCCCGCTGCAGCTGGAACGCCCTCCGATTTCCCCGGATTTTACCGGCGCCTCATTACCCTCCTCCGTCTTTTGTGCTGTTTGGCTTTTTGCGTGTGGTTTGAGGGCTGGGATGGAGAAAGTATGCTGGGCTGTTTTATTTAGTTTGATTGGTGGAGTGGGAGTTTTGGTTATTGATGAGGGATTGTTTGTGTTAAAAGGGATTTGTTTGGAATTATCGTAGAGTGATAGGGAAAACCATCAGTTTTTATACGCGGAAAAAGATTTATTAAAAATTGTATTTTACTTATGGAGAGACAAGTTTACTATATTTTTTTATATTTTTACTTTTTTTTTTAAGCAAAAACAATATAAGTGACGTTTTAGGACCATGATATTATATTTGTATAGTAAAATCAGCGTTTTAAAGGCTTTTAAAAATAACGATTCAAGTTATCGATTTCATTTATATTTTTATTTCAAGAATTGCATTATAAAAAGGACTCGTATTAAACGTAAAAGTTGTATAGTCTTAAACAAAATATATGTTTATAAATATCGCATTATCAAATTAAATTTAGAAAATAAAATAAATTTTTGGCACCTTTTTGGTTTATTATGTAAGTATTTTTCTTTTAATATTGTAGTTAAGTCCTTTAATTTTAAAGATCTTTTACGCCAATTTATTTAATTTAAATTGAAAGTTCGAAAATTTACCCACTTTTTATAGTATAATTTCATTTTTACATCTTATCTTGTTGAAGTTCAATAAATTCTATCTTTACGTATAATCAATCATTTTAGTTTCTTTTCTAAGTCTAAAAACTATAAAAAAACTAAATTAATGAACCGCTACTGCACCATTTCTTATAAAACTGGAATGGGAACACTATAAGTAAGAACTAAAAAAAACAACAAGAGTAAAAAAAATTATCTAACTTGTTTTAGTAATTTCAAAGTAATTGCTGGACAAACTTAAAAAGTCAGATTGAATAGAGAATTCTACTCCTTTTTCGAAGTCTGTTAAAAAGATATACATCTTTCTACGTATATGCGTAAAGTGTATGAACTTGTATATTTCGAAATAAACTAAAACGCTTCAATCAATCAATTTTTTCGATTGACAACAATAAATCCACTCGTCCTTTTGTGCGTCAAAACTCGTGTGTTATTTATAAAGCACCGAAAACGATCGGACCCCACAAAGAGCCACTTGACTTTGAAAACTGACTTTCCAAAAAATCAAAACCTACTTTTTAAAAACAAAAGCCTCCCCATCATCCTTCATAATCACAAAAAAAAAAAATAACAAAATCACCTCTAACAAGATTTCAAATACACCGCTCCCATACATACATCTTAACGCGATTTTTATGTATTTTCGCGTCGCGCGAAATCGGCCCCCGGAGAATTTTATTAACGCGACTGCAGCCAGCCTCTCGGCCACACCACTATATATACATCTAGCACAGAGGATGGGAGAATTTTCAATCAATTAGAGCCGCGGGACGAATTTGATTGTTGCGCGCCCGGCGTCGGCTGACTATACAGCCTCTCTTCACCCACGCACACCTATATATGCATACATCCCAGGCGCATATAACAAGAACTCATCGCGATACGAGCTTTTTTGTGTCCCTCTGGCTTTTCCCGACGCGCAATTCCGTGCCGCAAAGTTATTAGCTCCGAGGCGCGCTCGGGTCCCGCGCGCCTCGTGGATATTATCGAGTTTTCGCGGTAAACAAAGAGCCAGCGCGCGCGCGTATTATTCTTCGCTCGTCGATTGAGTACTGGGATATCTGGTGTCTTCGGTGATTTTCGAGGCTTGCGGATATAGTTTCGCTTCGCTGATTTTTCATTTCTGCGTAACGATGCCGGGTTATTTTTTTGCCAGCGGGCTAAATTAAAGGATTTGCTGCTGGCTTCGCGTTTCGGATTTGTAGTCTGCAATTTCGTAATTGTTGTTGCTATTGTAGTGCGGCTGTCGAGGGGAATTGAATAATCTTTTATGAGTTGGAGCGCGCGTTCAATTTGACTTTCCATTTGTCAATTTTGCAAAAATACGCGCTTGTAATTCTAATGTTTCTCGAATATTTTTGTATTGTATCAAAGATTAATTCCGCGAATAAAGAAACACGTTAATAAAAGTTTCCGATAAAAGCTTTTAGTCAAATGTTCGCCGGCCAATATTAACGCAGAGAGCCGAAGTTAAACAGTGTAACTTTCAGACGCGTATCGGCCAGAGGAATCGTTTATAAAGCGGATCGAGCTTGCAATCGATGCAAATTGCAAAAGCGGATATATCAGACGCGCATACATAATCGCATCATCTTTAGCCTCGGTTTAATGAACAAACCCACACTCGTAAACACGCGCAGCATTACCGAGTCGCGCGCGCGCATCCCGAAATAAGCCCTTCAAATACACAAACTCGCCCGCATCGGCGAATTCGCAAATTATTACAAAATACATGGGACTCCAGCTCGCGCCGAGCTTTGAAGCGAGCTTTGCGCGAAGCGATGCGCTCGCGCGGTTATATATGTATACTTTGATCTAGAGGCGTGATCCTCTTTCGCTTTGAAATTATTGATACCACTCGCGCGCGTCCTGATATGTAAATAATTTCGCCTGCCGCGCGCGCGACTCTGATGGATGCGCCCCATTTGCAAGCTTTACGAGGAGAGCTTTTTTTTGTAAGGAGAAGGCGGGCTTTATAACGTGAATGTCTCGCAGGTGCTGCTGCTTTTTCCGGCCTGTCATCGTCATGGGCTGCTCGCTCAGCAACTACTGTGGCGCCGGAGCGCCGGAGCCGCAGTGCAAGAACGCCCAGGGCCTGAGACTTATGACGAGCAAGCTGCACTTCAAGACCGAGCAGCTCGAGAAGCTCAATGATTACTTCGGCGAGCTTGCGAGGTCGGATAATGCAGGTAGGTGGATGGGGATTGTTTTTGTTTATTTAATTACGGGAGCTAGTTTGATTGGAAGCAAGTATATTTTTAATTGAAATTTTTTAATTTTTATTTTGTGTTTTGGTACTGTGATGAATGTGCGCGGCAAATTTAAGCATGTGGGGAATTGAAATTAAATGAAAATATTAATTAACAAAAAGCTGAAAAACGCTGGGACAATATCCTTTTAGCTGATGAAACGCTCGTACACGTTCGCATGAGTCTAGCTGTGTGTCAGCCGATATGAATTTTTGAACTGTATATACAGGCAAACTATCGAACTGTGCAATATTTAACACGAGTCCACGCGAACTATGAAGTCGACAAATCAAGTTGTATAATTACGAAAACAATTGTAAAAACTCGGAAAATACAATATACTATTTGGCAAATATTATTTTTTTCCGTTAAAAAATATTTTGTTAAATTCCACATATTTTTATCGAAATCAAACAACGAGCTACACATAAAACACAATCTACGTATGAAAAATTTGATTCATTCTCAGTGCCCTCCAGTTACCGCAAATATATTGTTACCGCGGCGGCTGCGCAAAAAATCTCATCCCATCCTTAAATAAAATCGAAAAAAGGCCTCTATGTATACATTCCTCGCCGAGGCTAAAATAGCAAACTAGCTGTATATATACGTACATCCATCCAGCTGCAGCGCGTATTCCTTTTCCTTCTAATACCGGGCGCGCAGCGAAAGCCCGAAGCCGCGCAGTGGCGGGGCTCTCTTTTCAATACGTCGATAATGAAAAAGCCGCCGCCGCCGCCGTCGGACGGTATCTCTCTTTTCTATTGGTCCATCGGTCTCAAATTAATTAAAGTCGGCTGGAGGGAGTTCGGTATTTACCGAACTAGGGTTCTCTAGTTGGGCTTCTGTGTGGATGGATGTTTGTGAGAGTTACACTGACTGTTGGTGCAGCTTGCGGATTTAGGCGTGTGGGAGTGCGTATATGGCTTTCTGGGGTAACTGGATAAATCGAGTTTTTATATTTTTAAGGAATGAATGTTTTATTGTTTGAAGTTATGCTTGAGGTTTGAGAAAATTAAAAATTTAACACTTAACTAATTTATATTGGAATTAAGTACGCTAAATGCGCGAATAAAACATAGGAGCTGCTTTAAAAGTTTATTTTGTTTTACGGTTTATCCTTTTTAATTTTATATTAATAATGAAATTATATTCAACAGTTTTTTCCATAAAGATATATTAATAATTTGCAAAATAATAATACATTTAAACCAGTCTACTGCTTAATGCCGGTATATTTGTTGTCTATATCTGTAGCTTCCCGGAATAATTAAATAAATCCAGTTTCCGTGATATAAAATTAACGGATTCATATTGAAACGTATCTTATATAGCCAAGATCGAAGAAAACAGATTTAATATTGTCAAATAAAATCAATTGAAATAATATTTATTTTCAATTGTTTATACTGCTAGTTTATAACCTAATTTTAATCATCCGTCAAAAACAAAACAATAGCTCAGACTTT